>QNGE01001478.1:24825-152463 GCA_008508345.1 Paragonimus westermani | reverse complement strand
ACAGTCTCCTGGTCCTCCAGGTTGGGGGTTGGAAGATGGTTGGCATCTCTTCCTGAAAAACGTACCATTTCTGGTACACCGCGACCCACCTGCTGCCTTGCGGTACAGGCTATTGAGCCAAAGACTTTGGTTGAGAACCCTAATCGTTCTCGTGTCTAGGTCTGGGCGTCCTGGGAGTATTTCAGCCCACACACAACCATGAATACTCACAACATTTTAGTATCGTAAACTAATTTGTTAAAATCTCGAAAAGAAAACGATTCTGCGTACTATTTTTATACTCCCGCACTTACCACCCGTTCTGAATAGACTCATAATTATTAGGTAATTCATCTCGATTCATTTTTAACAGTTTTTGTAAAACTGGTAACGTATGCAATAAATCTTATTTTGTTTTACGTTCATTCAAACAAATTCGTCGATCAACACAAACACGATGAATGCAACCAGGAACCAAACTACGCAGTGTTATTATGAGACAGGTCATATTCAACTGAATTTGAAAACCATAATAAAACGGGAGTGCTGCTCAACTCCTAACTACCCGATTGTTGTTGTCCAATGTCGCGCACGGATAAAGTGATTACCCCTTAGTCCAGCTAATGTAGAACCACTCCAGTAGGTTGTTGCAAGCAGTAGAAAACAACATAAAGCGTACAATAAGTTGTGCGTCGTGTACAGAGCGACAATTTCCCAATCAGAACAATGTGGCAGCCAGTATATTACAACAATATTGTGAAGCATACCAATCAAGCTACTAGAGAACAATCAGAGAGCTGGTTCTAGCTTTTGTATCCCTGTAGATTTTTTAACCACGTGCTTCCTAAAGGGAGCGCTGTAATTACCAGTATTGATAATACTGCTCAACAAGACTAATCACTTTTGTGATTACAACCTAGAAACAGGGGTTTTAGTCGTGGCGTCATCGGGTGTAGCCAACGGGACGGTTAAGGTTTCTCCTCTCGAGATCATGCGGCAGTCTGAGCAGTGTTCACAAACGAACATGGTTGGGCGCTTGTCAAATATGGGGTAGGTGACACAGTGGTCAACACGGTTGTTCCATAAAAACGTGGCCAAAGTTGTGGTTCCGGCCGTTGCAAGTACGTGCACTGCTGATGAGCTCTAACAAGAAGAAAACCCGAATTCAGTGCAGTGGTGCGTATGCTTGACTTGATAAATGGCGTAGTGGTCAACACGGTTCTCTTATGAAAGCGTGGAGAGAGTCCAAACTCTGACCTTGTCAAGAATATGCATTAGTGACCAACTCTAACAAGAACGAAACTTAAGTACAGTACTTCTTTCACTAGGTTTGGTGGTTGTGACTTGTATCCCACCCATACCGTTACACATTTGGGTGGTGATTTCCGTTTTCGGGATAGTGTTGTAATGCATTTGCTCATAAAGATCGGTGAGACAAAACTGACAGAACACACATGATTAGCTTATGAAAAATTGCAGTACACAACTTGGTATATCCTAAACGCGTTATGCAGGATATTTCTGTATCCTCTTTAGCAAGCAGTTGTATATCTTACTCAGGAAATGTACACTACGTTGAGGTATTTCTACTCTGCTGTGACTTTAGCAGCTATATTGATCCTGATAGAACATACTCATAGAACAAATCTCATCTTTTTATGTTCTCAGTTCTAGCCAGACTTGTGTTGTCAAATAGTACACTTATTTACTTAGTCCTCGCAACTTACTGACAAGCACGTGGTAATCAGTAAACAATATGGTACTCCCCCAGTATGCACTATAGACGAATGGTGGTGGGTTAATCTAGTTTACCTTTCAGGTCAAGCTACCTAGTATGTGTGAGACCATCGGAGTAAGCGATTGAGCAAAACAATAAACCGTGACTTACCGGCCATTTGTTTCTCACGCGGCTGCCTTGTTTATACGAGTTTCTGTAAACAGACGCCAAATGAGCACGTTGTCCGTTGACCGAGAGCGTCGGGAGCCAGTATGGTCAAAAACTTCTACCAGAGAAGTCGGCTGGAATTCTGAGGCGCGGAGCAAGTGAGTTATCAGTATGATAATGATGTTTGCTACGGTTCATCGGCTCAGACCATTAATCCAGTACACAAATCCTAGATGCCTTTGCGCTGAAGTTACAGTATAAACTCATCTTCGTCAGTCCTTAGTAACGCTGATAGCTGGATTCACCAAAAGTCTGAATATTGATGGAAGAACTAAGATAATACGTTAGCGACGTTAACCGGCGGATTGTAGGAGACCTAGAGGAAGTGTATTGAGAACAGATTATTCAGTAGCAGCACGGATCGAATGATACGGGAAGGATCATTAGAGGGCGGCATCACGTAGAATGGCTTTCGCCACATGAAGGAACTGAGACATGGTGTCCAAAGCGACTGGAGCATCCTCAGACGAATGTGGTGTGCAAATGAGTGCTTCTGTTCGTAGTCCCGTTGAGACGTATAAGTCGTGTATTGGTTTTCCCAAATAAACAACTTCTGGGTTCACAACAGAAGTAGGTCATGGGATGCTGCCTGTTTCCATGACGCACTTGCTATGCGTAAGCGTCACCAAATTTTTATGACGTTTTCGTGTAGCACCACTGACAGTCGGCTGAGCACGAATTCTCCGCACCACACATGACCTGACTGCTTGGTTCGCTCTGTCGCCAACTCAGGTGTAGTCGCTGCCGGCCAGAACGATACCATTCATGTGATGGTAGAATGAGTAATCATGTCGGTATCTCCGTGTAGTCATATCCACTGAGAATCCGCTGATGCATTTAGTGCGACGAATATGCTTCCGTCAGTAGATCAACAAGGCCAAATGAAAGCCACACGTGATTTCCCATCCATCATTCGATACTCACTGAGGTGACTTATCAGGTATACCTCATGCCTTCCGAGACCTGGTAAAGACATCGCGTTTCCTTACAATTGTCAACAATAAAAACTGCTGCGGTTGCCCTAGTCCCACAACGTTGATTTAGTAAGGTACTTGTAAAACATTCGACTTTAAAATGTGTGACAAAAGTTCCAGTCGAACAAAAAGAATGCAATTTTTTGTGACATTGCAGAATATACCTGGCTTTGATATACTCAAAAATTTGATGCAATTTCATTCTATCCCCAAAATAAAGGCGAGCAAATTGTACGTGACTAAGTTAAATAATGTTCATCCAACTTTGAAAAGCGGTATAAACGTCAGTGTGAGTGCAGCTCGTCTAGATCCCCATAACTCTTTGAAAATGTTTCCATTGGTTAAGGATGCAAAATCAAAGAGAATAGCTATCAGGTGAAAAGTAGGTGTAATATAGCATTACAGGGAACGTCGAAACTTCTAATGAATTGATGCAACCCTGAAACCTAAATGAAAATTATGTCACCGATCAGCAGAGGGTTCAAAGCAATCGGTGATGTATACTTTGAAAGCAGATGTGATGGTCCCTGTGAAATCTGGTGAAAATATTCAACTCATAATGTACTTCTGCAATACGGCGCACAGACTTCAACATTAGCTATTGTTTATCACCCTCCCAGGTTTGCAAACTGGCATGTTTTGGCGCAAAGTATACAAAGATGCATTCAAAATATGAGCACGTACAAGCGTTACTTAAAAGGTGTCTAGCAAGTCTTATGACGAACGACGAGACAAATCACCAATTCGTGCATAAATAAACGGGAAAATTATAAGTATTAATAGTTTGTTGGGTCGCTGAGATTGAATTCTGGCTGTTGGAAGCCTACCACTCCATTTGGTTTGATGAGGCTCTGGTGAGCCATTCAACTCGCGTACAGTCCAACTATCATACAAACTAAGAACTAAAACACCCATTGTCTAAAGTCTCTTTCTGATGATTACTGTTTTATTTTGAATGGATAGTGAGCAAGAGGACGTATCTGGACATAATTCATGAGGTCCTGCTGTACGCAATACCGAGGATCACTTAAATATAAAGGTGAACAATGCAAACATCTGTTAAATAACATTTCCACCTTCTAGGTGAAGTTAGATCAAACGCTGAGGGTGAACACTGCATTCGTTCATAAAAATACATTACTACTGCAATTATTTGGTTACAAACTTCCATAACTTATTACAGAAGATTACTTTCACTCTTATCGCCTTACTAACCCTCGATGTCGTCGACCGAGTGAAACCACGATAACTTACTTTGATTACTCATTCATCCAATTGCGATAAGCATTTACTGAAGGTCATTTGTAGTACTGTGTTTCGTTATATATGAGTAATGGTCACGGTGAATTAGTTTCATCGTAAGGTTTCAACTGTAATTCCATAATAACTACATTGAACAGAGTTAACAGATGTCAAATGTGGAGATTTTGTTTGCGTGCCGCTCAGCTAGTGTGTTACTTTGATTCCGAATAACTAGTTGAACATTTACTTGGTTATATCCACCAAATGTAGAATTTCGGTTTGGTCTTGCTTTACAGATCCTTATAGTTGGTTGTCTCGTTCTAAAACTCCTTTTCTGGAACAACCATTTCACAGGTTTAAGCCATCATTTGAGATCCGCAAATTGTCGACTTTTTCAAAGACAGTCTGACAGACAGTGAGAGAGGACGGACTAAGCACTGGTCAACAACATTTCAGCGTGTAATTAAGAAGGACGGTGACCACTCCCTCAATAACTTGGTAGTTTCCTGAGATCCAGTGGCGAACAAACAGAAATGGATCTCGTCTGCCATAATCTGCAAACTGTAACATGATTGGCTATGGGATTGTATCTTAGTGACCATAGAACTGACTACCTCAACTAGTAGCATAGACGTATTGCCGTTCAGCATTCAACAAGTTATGCGAAAGACATATCCCGCTGTACGATAGAAGCTTTGGGAATTCTACACCAGCGTTGACTGATAGTTAGCTGATAACCTGCATTTTAAATCTAGTCACAAATCTGGTTTCAAAACTGCGGGAAAACAGTTTTCTGTGGATGCGGCTGGCAATATATACCTGCCGAATTGGTAAATGTGGCAAGTAAATTCCTCTGCTAGAAACCGTATGTGGGTATTTTACCCCAAACATTTCAGGAACCCCGATTGGAGTTAGGAATTACTAAAATATGCGTGTTTTTAAATGTTATTCCATTGCACCGTGAGTGCTGAGTTATTTTGCTCTTGAATTGTTATGTTTTAAGCCACATTACGTTGTCTTCTGTGACAGACACAATACCAGCAAAATTGCTGGATTGACCCACTCCCATTAATGTGAACGAGACCCAATTGTGAGAAATTTGGGCTTCAGCTGTAATCAAACCAACGACGAAAATAACATACTCTGCTGAATGGGCCTTGCAACTTCGCCCTAAGCTCGAAAGGTTTACATTTAAACACATACACCTCTTCTTCAAATGAAACTGATTTAGTAGTCTTGATAGGGTAGCCCATTCCGTAGATCATTTGATGGGTTTCATATGACCTTTCGGGATGTGAAATTTCTGAGCTACAGGCGTGGTTTCATACTACAGACAACACAACACACCGCACATAATTTTCCCTTCCGTTAGTTTACTTTGGAATGATCTTTTCAATGTGTAGTCATAATGTGGTGTATTGTCAGGTCGGAGATGAGAGTTTTCGAACGCTCGGCCGATTACCTCAACGCGAGGAGGGAGATACGTTCAAAAGCCTGCTGTGATCGAATCAAGAACAACGTGCGCGACCGGATGAGTCATCGCTCAACTGGATCGGACCAACAGGCCAGGCAGGGCAGGTGAAATATGCCAGACGGCCAGATCGGAGGCGTGGTTTCTCCAACATTTAGAGGAACATCTCGGCGCGATGTTGGAATACGGGCAAGGCCAACACTGGGTGGATGGCGGACAGCACGAGCAGCCGGACGAGCCATCGCGCAACGAAATCGGACAAACAGACGAGGAATGGCAAGCGGAAACCCCCCCTCCCCCGATAGAAGGCGCCGATCACGCACGTAAACCGGTGAGAAGTGCACACGACGTGTGAACGGAAACCGGGGGGTATTGTGGGTTGGAATAATGCTTCATGAACGAGAGAGCGCGCGTTGCATGTGACTGGCGATTTGGACAATAAAGATTGTGCTTTATTGGACGTCTTCTCGCTACAATAACATCTGCTCAATGGCATATCTGCAAAATAGAACCCATGTTTAGGATTGTTGATACCCTGAATGCATTACATTCGTGTTCCTTGAATTGGAGAACTTGAATGTGTAGTGTCCACCTAGGTCAATCACTGTCCATCTCGGGGGTTCACTCATATCGTCAATTACGCCGGTAAAAAGGACGTCCAGTTAGTATATTCAGTATTGCGTGGACAAAGCACTCTTGCATAGTTTAGGTCCGCTGCATATGTCTGTGCTATTCCGTTGAATTTGGGACACGACAGCAACATCTGCTACTCGTTCCGGGTTCACGAATTCTTCTAATGGCTATTTGGGTCGGCTGTGAAAAAAAACAGTAAATGGATACAACATTGAGTATGTTGTGGGCGGATTTGGCTCAACCAACCACTGAAGTAAGTTCATCAGCTTCTCGTGTACTGGTTCTTCTAGTTTCGCTACCGTCTTTATTTTTGTTCTCAAGAACAAGATAGTGCGAAATCCGTATATTTGCTGTGGTTCAGGAGTACAATAGAATATGTCAATCTAGGTTTTTCATCCGCTCAACCACATTAATAACCTGTTGACTATCGTTATCACCCGGTGCAAACTGCTCCTGTAGCAGTCTTCTGAGACAGTGACGTTCAACTCAACTCACCCGATTAATTGGAAGGCACCAATTTGCTGTATTTCTGACGAGACAACCTTTTTGTACGGATTAAGAACCGAAACACTCTATGACTATTGTGAACCAGTTGTTTACAGGACAGCCACTGTGTCCCATGCAGAGGCAATCGGACAGTTTGAACATTGCTTGCGGAGAAGTATAACTGAGCTTCTGCACATGATAAGTTGGTCGTGCCTAATGTGAGTGCAGTGGCACAGTGGTTAAAACGGTTGCTTTATGAAAGCGTGGCCGGAGTTCTAGTCCTTGGCTGTGGCAAGAATATACACTACTGGCGAGCAGCAACAATAACGAGACTCGAGTATACTGATTCTTTTTGGAAAGGGTTGACTGGAAATTATATGAGAATGCAACAGTTGTAATCAGTTTTGAGTGATGTCCAACTCAAATAATCTAAAACCTATGTTACTCACCAGCAATGTACTTATGTAACTTAAAGATTTCTCACCGCTGACGCACGGTCAGCCATGCGTCTGCGGTTGATTTCGCTTATTTATGGTATGCCACTATGATATTAAGTGTGTGTTTACCAAAAATTCATTCCACTAGATTTACTTAAAGTTGTTAGCAGACAGAGTGGAAGGTGAAATGATGTCATGTACGGAATCGCAAAAGGAATATGTATAGACAAAGTCAGGGTACCAGTCGGGTTGAAATCACTGATGTACGACAGTAATGTGAAGAGACATCTGAGGCCAGCTTATTTGTGGTCTACGCTGTCTTATCGCACTAACTGTCTTTACGTCACGAACAGCCTAGAATTCAAAGGTGTAATCTCTTACACAGCCTATCCTCCTTATGATTCAAAGTTGATTAGGCTTACGCTGGTGATACAACTATGAAAATCTAATCGACACCTGGCCGTAGTCAAGTGTCTTCGGTGGATATCTTACGAAGTCCCATTATCACTCTCCGTTTGAACTGAGTCCGTTCTCGTAGTATAGAAGCGGTAACTCACATCAGGTTGATTAGCAGTGCGTGGCAAGTCTTGCTGAGGTCTTCAACATTAGAAGAATCAGTTGCCGCATTCGTTTGGCGAAGCAAAAATCTCCTAATTAAAAGAAAAACCATTCAGAAAAGACGACCAATTTGAGTAACATGAGACCGCTACCAATGAAGCTTAAATACACCTCATTGAATTTAGTGAAAAACCGGTCAATACTCCAGACGTTTCTTTCATTCCAGTTACACCTGCTGCCCGACACTTCGTTTGACTCCGAATAGAACCGTTTTGAAAGATCAGCGTCTTACATCTTTGGATCAGTGTTTCAATGGACATGACAATAGTCGTCTTGGTTCCGAAGAAAAAGAACATTTCACTGTACACAGCCCAGGTATGATGAACAAGCAGCGCAGGCCACGTCTGATGTTGCGAAGGAAAGATTTACTCCAGTTTCCACCGAGTGGTATCCGGCTGGAAGATAAATCGCTTTATCGTACCAGCTTTCGTGGAGACATATGTGGTAAGCCCAAAATCGTTTGATTTGTAAACAAAATGTGAAAATTATAATACTCTAATGGAACCACTAATACCACTCATGAATGATATAAACTGAAGTCCGAACACATGCGCTAACGGTCCTTGAATTAAACCGCTCCTGCGTTTGATGAATGAAAATATGTGAATAGGACCCGTACCCTTAAAACAGCCACCTACCCCCAAAAATGACGAATTTGTTACCAAAAGGTGTAAAGCACATTAACTTACTCAAAACTTCTTGCACTGTGAAGACCTCAGCAGCTACGACTTGTGTAAACAATAACACACTTAATACAGAAGAATAGAGTGGATGTATACATCTAAACAGAAGATCTCACAATCTTTTGGACGTGGCTGGGTTGTACCACAATCTGCATCTGGTATCCAAAACCCACGTATCATGTAATGACCAGCACTGTTTCAAATAGTTGCATTGAAACATTGAGAAACCCAATAGTTCTCCCCACGTAAGCGATTGAGTGAGTTTGGTACTCACAATGTCTGTCCGGGTTAAGTTGGTGTATACATCATTGTTCCAACGTACTTTATCAAAATTACAGTTACCGGAATTCCTTCAGTAAGCTAATGAGACTACAGATCAAGTCAGATCAACTGTTCAACTAAAAGACCTTAAAAAGTGTTTAAGCACACCATGTGTTCACATTCGTGTCAGTTAGTCACCACAGTTCGGAAAGTTAATCAGTTTAATTTCACACTTTACGCTAACTATTAACTTACGATACTGTGTATGAAGTTGTGATTTCGTTCTTGAAACAGAGAAATAACTTTGATTATCAAACGAAAAAAATTGCCTTCTCTTTTTACGTTTTTTATTCAGTGACTTTGAAACTAGCAAGTCCTGTCATCAACCATTGTACAATTGTGCTGTTAAACACCAGAAAAGTTAAGACTCTGCTGTATGAATGAAGCAGAGAAGTGGAGGACAAATGAATGCATTGATAAAAAGTCTTCAGTTTAACGAATAAAATGAAGTTGATGGTATACATTGAACCAGTAAATAGTACGGAACAGAAAACAAGCTATTTCTGAACACACGGTGTGTTAACTAATCTATTCCAGGTTTCAACGTCACAAGTTAGAATCGAGTTGGGTAGACTACCAACTCATAAATCACTCACTCGATGTATGCTCGATACCCTGCAGTGTCTTAAAAATACATGTAACCAGGTTAACAGAACTAGGAACAGTACTTTCTGATAGCTCCTAATCAGTCTGCAGAATTCCTAGAAACAGTGCACAATGATACTTATCCTCAAAGATGGATGCGAAGTACGACCAATAGTGTTGTTTTCAGTGGTTACCAAGGTAACAGAGAGTACAGTGGCTGACTTCCCCACGGTCATGTTTGCGGACCGTGGACTTCTCAGCAAGGAACGGCATAATTTCTGCAACGGGCTTTTGTGCTCCACGAACCTGCTAGTTACTCATGACTTTTAGAGGACGGCTGCCGACGCATGGTTGATCACTTTAACCTGCTAAGGAAACCCCGGAATTATGGCCCCGATGAGTACTTACCCATATGGTTCAAGACTTATCTGACTGAACGCAGGTTATACGTCAAGATAAATGAACGGCTGTTGGTGGTGCCCTGACAAGAGCGGCGTTTCACAAGGAGTCACCTTAGGACCTCTGTTATTCGGTCCTTTCGTTTTTGAGCTTCCTGGCACGGTCAAATTGTGGTGGATTATCATATCAGAGGTGCGATTTTGCCAGCTCTTGGTGAGTTATCTCAACACAGCGGTGAGATACGTCCAAAAGCCCACAGCGAGTTGATTGTTGTCAACGTGGGCCACCGGATGAGCCGTCGATCAACCAGATCGGACTATTGGACGATACGTGATAGGAAAATTGGATGGATGACCAGATTGGAGGCGTGATTGGTCCATTATGTGGTGGGATACTTCGGCACACTCGTGAAATATGGCCACAACCCACAGCGGATAGATTGTGGACAACACGGGCGACCGAACGAGCTATCGTTCAAAGAAATCAGATCAACAAAGTTGGAATAGCAGGCGGTAAAACCCCTGACAAAAGGCGTCTGCCATACAAAAAAAACCGAACTGATGTGCACACGACGTGTGATTAAAAACCCGCGGGTGTTGTGGAGCTGAGTTCCGATCCATAAACGCAAGCATGGTGTGGGAACCAGCGAGTCGGACAATATGGGTTATGCTTTATTGAACGTTTTTCGCTACAACATCACGGATGTTTTGTTACACTAATAAAACAAAACCCTGGTGATTCTTAGGGTGTCCAGAAAGTCTGGAAATCTTACAGAACATTTTTAAGTGGTCTATAGAAAATACTTGCCGTTCGATGTCAACAAGTATAAAGTCATGTACACTCACCAACAAAATTGTGACAATCACTCTTTCGGTGACTAACTCACTGGTAAACACATATAAAGGAGAGTTAGGTACTCTAGCGACGGATAGTTTGAGTCTGCTCACAAAATGTGAGTTCTAACATATTGCTCGAGCGGCGCATCCATGAGAGATAACCAGCGTTATAGGATTCTTAACTGTTATACTAGCTCATTCCCATGAGACATTAAGTGTGGGTGTCTAAGTGGTTATTGTTTCAGTGTTTATTGCTAAAATGAATGCAGCCAGCAACTTCATTGAATTCACGTTCTATTTAGTTTATTCACTTTTTCATTGCACTCACAAGCCACCCAACGTAATTTTTCACAGACTAGCACAGAGACAAGAACGCACAAACAAATATCTTCCTCCCCCCACTAACAATAATATGAATCTGTTTGTGTGTTAGTTGCAAATTAGCATTTTACTCATTATTAGAAACAATTTTGAAACACACAAACAATCCGAAAAATGATTACTATTAGCGGTGTCAGAAGAGGACTAACGAAATATTCGTCTTACTGTTAACACTTCAAAGCAACCTCATTTTCACCCCACGCTGCAGAGAGTTCTACACTGATTGTGCACACAGTGACCCACATAGCTGTAGTCTTTTAATTTCTTGTCATAACTGATACTTTGAGACCGTCGTAATAAATGTATGTTGAACTCTGACAGTCTTCCACTGGCGTCTAGCTTTAGTCTTAAAATAAACATGGGGGCAACTGTCGATTCTAAAGTTACAGTAAATGATGTTAACTATATTCTCATCATTCAAACGTCGATACTGGCACCAGCGGTATATACAAATTGCAGCTCCCAGAAAGTTAAAGGCATTCTAGCCAAACAGACAATTGCGCTGACAACAATACATTTCCAGCTGATGTAAACTAATGTTTCGAAAAGCGGTTGTCAATGCACCTCAAAATCAAAAACTTGATCCTTAGATTACTCATTTCCAGGCAATCATTTCCCACAATAAATTTGAAAAGTACAACAATAAAACGCACGGATATTTCCTTTCCACCCCGCATGATAGTGCAGCGGAAATCAGAGCACCACAGTCGAATTGATATCGGGATGTGGTTCCTCATGGATCAAGATTCAGCTGACATTATAATGGATTCAAGCATTCGGAACTCATCATAATTATCATTCTCCGCTTTGGGCCGTATCCTTACGTGTTATAACCTGGATTTTACCTGGTCCCTACAACGATTATTGAGGTAATGGATAGGTAAAAGTATGGGGGAAAGAAAAGGGGATTAAAGAAGACCTAAATTAATGGAGCCTCCTGAAAAGGATGAGTCTACAATGAGAATGAATATAATTGATGAGTAGTGGCGGAATCTGTGTGTCGTTTATTGGATATCACCAGCATTAGGTTGCAAATTTCGCAATCAGTTGGAGTTCACTTTAAAATAGAAAACTCAAGTTTCCTTTCATTATGGAGTTTATCTGAGGCATATAATCATGCTACGACCGAGATTTGATTTCTCTTACGCTCTGTGCTGGAGCAGTAGTCTACCAACAGCATTACTGACCTTGCGTTTAGTCAGCGTATCACTTTTAGGCCTTACGTCACAGTCACGTGTGAGCACTACTCGGGTAGTACGATCACTTTCAGCGATTGTTCAGCTAACTTCATTTGACTACACAAATATTAGGACTTCTCAGTTGAGTCGTAATAGTTTAACTGGTTTTACAATAGCTAACAAGTCATCAGGAGAATGGTTGCGACAACCTGGTTAGCGCTTACGCTTGATCCCAAATTTTGCACCTTTCGAAATGACCACCTTTGCACTAGTCGCCATCTTCTAAAAGTCAATGACGCTTCATGAAAATAACTTTCCAGGTCTCGCTCTCGACCCCTCATTTATACCAATGTAATAATCAGGGGAGCTGTAGATAACACAAGAGAGTTGTTCCGACGGTATTTTTGCGAATGGAACTTTCCATTGCGTACGTTTACACTTTCACTTGTGTTCACAGTTGGAGGTCGCAGTGATTCTCCTGAGTACAGTTTTATCATGTTACTGTCTATCGCTTTGAAAGTCATAGAGGTCAAGATGGCTGTCGCGTGAGCAAACGAGATGGTTTGCACTGTTGTTTAACAGTTAACCTGAATTGTTAAGTAGATTTCCATGCGGTGCACACCTAATAGTTGCTTCGGAACAATTGCACTACTGTTGATAGAGACAAAAACAGGACATGTTGTCTTTCTGCACTTCTCCAAACCTCTTGAGTGTTCCAGCCCGAGCAAGAAGCTGCCAGGTTATGGCGGTAAGGACCCCGTACCCATCTAGAGTTTCTGTTGAAACACTGTAATCTGCTGGAAATTTTTAAATGTAGACTTGGCAGCTTCGGAGAGTCACCCAATGTATTCAGCAGGCTTGATCATCTGATTCCAGTTGGAGACTTGAAGTTGCTTTCGGACTTTCGCTACTGACCGTATGAATTTTGTTCGTGTACAAAAACAAGCCTGTCCTGTGGATGATTGGCTGCAGCTGGACTTTCCCCCACCTAATTATTCTATCCTTTTTGACCGGTCTTTTCCTGTTCGCATTCTCACTGTTGCTGACCCTGATAATCATCTTTACGGAAAGCGATGTACCCACCGTTCAGCAAAATTTTTGAACCATTTAGCATATACTCAAAAGCCTCTATGAATTCGCAGATCCCTACAACTTGCAACCTCATAATAAGTCCCCTAAGATGTAAGTAGATCACAACACAAATTTAGCTTCAAGGGAAAACTCCAAATTTCTAGGTATATGTTTCTGTATGCACATGACCACATCTGCTTGACGAATGGTAAAAGCGTCCACTCAAGTCAGATATCATTTTGTCTCTTGGTGATATAAGATCAAAATCCAATTTGTACCAATTGTTTCCCGACCCATTCTGTAAGTGTTTCGTGATGGCATGTTGAATGACGTCAGTCCTGGGCACATTCAGTCATCCACTGAGAAAAGCTGTGATACTGTAAACATCCGTGTTTCAGTAAGAGGTTTTAGACTTAGTGAAAACCTGTAACGCTCAAAGATTAAAACCAAACATCTGGTTACAATGGAATACACGGTAGGGAAGGGTGTATCAGCTCGAACAGAATGAACTTGTGTTTGCTGAGTGTCATGTGACGTAAACACACCACGTTCGCTGTTTTTCTCCGAAGCTAAACGTGAATCCTAAACATTTCCACGACCAAGTCGCAAAACACACAAAGAGTATGGTTAGCAATTCGTAACAACAAACCTTTGATGGATTTACCAGTAAGGATGTATAGGTGACCAACACTCGAGGTGAGTAGTAAGTGTGTGACCTTTAAGCAGGTAGGGACAGCTTGGTCTGAATTATCTCAACTATTCATTTCACAAGTCACAAATAAATTAGGGGACCTACTAGCTCACTAGTCACCCCACCCATCGATGATGCTCTGTGTCGTACTGAGAAGCCGCGTTACATAACCAGCAGGACCGTTAACGGTGCTGTTTAGTTGTTCATTTTCAAGTGGCTATCTACCGAAGGTTTGGAAACAGATCACACTCACACCCAAACATTTCAAATATACCCATTACGATGATGAGCACAAAAACTAAACGGTGAAGTGGCTAGTGCAAATGTTGGAACCCGTTCGAAAGACGATTGTTCCACTCAGTTTACGTAGTACGTTTGAATTTGTTGATTGCATACAGAATGTTAACATGACTTCACAGAAATCACACTCATTGGACGTAGTGTCTTCATTCGCAAACGTACCGTTGTTAGAAACTGTCAATTTTACCTGTGACTAAGTGTCTGAGAGCGGAACCGATATGGGGTTACCACCCTTGAAATTGAAAGAACTTCTGCACCGTTGCACTTTTAATATAAAAACCGATGTTCCACGGTGTGTTGTATCGGCAGACAGATGGCGTAGCAATGAGATCCCCGCTCAGACCTCTCCTGGCCGATATATTCATGGGAAAGCTTCGACGCACAGCGCTTCAATCCACTATCGGCCAATTCAGTCAATACCACCGATACGTAGACGATATATTTATGGTAGCCAATTCGGATACTAATATGTACACAGTATTCGACACATTCAATCGCGCCCACCAGTCAGTTAGGTTTACACTTGAGGAGGAGACTGAAAACGAGATATCTTTCCTAGATGTTCGTTTACATCGACGAATAGACGGAACTATTCAACGCAGGGTTCACCGTAAGAGTAACTGGACACAGAGTTTCGTAATTTTGTACCCCGAAAACAGAAGAGGGATCTCGTGCGCTGTCTGACTGACAGAGCATACAAAATATGTTCAGCGGATACGCTAGAAAATGAACTCGAATTCATAGAGAACGTACTTCATAATGACGGCTACCCGGAACGATTTATCGCCAGAAACATGACCAGAATTTTACCTAAACCTAAAGTGCATGAGATAAGAAATAAACCTGCTTTTATTCGAGTGTCGTTCAAAGGTGACAATGCTGCAGAATGGCTGACAAATAAACGCAACCGGACAATCAGGAGGGCCTATGCTACTGCTGAACTCCGTCTACAATTCTCCACATCCCCCATTCTCAGGTTTTGTAACAAAGAAAGACTGACAAATAAGAACTTATCTGTGTGTATCGACTCATTCATTTGTTCCCGTGGAGCATGTTATACTCGTCGAACATGAAGAATGCTTTCGAAACGAATCCGAGAACACCATCCACTGTGGCTGGGGTAGGAGAAGGCACGATCGGTCAACGGTGGTGTTCTCACTCATCTTGCTGAGAGCGGGCACCAGGTGAAAACTGACGAGGCCTTCAAAGTGGTAGATGGTGTGCCAGGCAACCCGTCAAAAGCTATCCGAATTAGAACATTTTATACTGCCAAGGCTGTCGGAAGCAGGCTGACATAATATCGGGTCAGTCAGCCGACCCGATATTATGTCATCAAAAACTGTTTGTTCATACGCTGCACCTACCACAGCCACAAATCCATCGGATCGATGGCCAATCGGTGTGGTCAACCCAATGGGCAAGGGTGACGTAACCCACCATTCAAGCCATCGCAATTGACTGACCAGTGACCAAGTTTCTCTGTAATAAATTTGATCGATATCCCGATCTAACTTTACTAACTCTCTATATAACTGTACCGGCCTGAAAATGAATTATAGAATCACACCTAACTTTAGAGTTGGGTATGGAGATTACTCAGCAAGCTGTCTACCATTAACACTGACTCAGTAGTGTCCAAAGTAGTCGTAAGCTTACTGGATGACTCTCTCTCTGTACCAGTGTGGCAGACCGTGAGCTTAATCACCATGGGACAGCATAGCCTTTGTGAGGAGTACGTTTGACAAATCCATTGGTTGTACGTAGCTACTAGACGAAGGTTGTTGAAACAGGATTGTTCATAGACGGGTTCTGTCCTGTTATGGAAACTCCAGAGTTATGGAAATCCGATCGCTGTCAACCACTGTGGAGAGGTTTAAATTGGTCATTCAGTGAAACATCAATTGCCGTCTCAGCTCACATCTGTCTCAGTTGGTGAGTTCAGGCAGAACAGGTTAGTAAGCTGGCCTTTTTGTGTTACGAACCATCCGTTTGTACCAGACAAACATGTTCCGGTTGAGACCACTTAAATCTGACAGTTTAAACTAGATCAGTGATCCATCCAGTTACTGAAGTAACTAGGTTGTCAGTAATTTGAGAGCAGTGCTAACCCTACCCGGTATATTGCATTCATTTTAGGTTTTGCATCCTAAGAACTGCCATGTTCACCAGTCCAATTCCGCCAAGTAATCAGGGAGGGGATGCCAAACCCATAATCACCTAGATTTCCGGCTACAGAATTCCATATTTCTAACATTGTTCAGAGGATTCGGGGTCTAAATCATTTGAAAATTGTGTATACTCCCCAACGGGATCGCGGAAAATACGGTGTAGCGATAAAGCTCGTTTTCATTGATCCATTAACAAGCTAGTAAACCACAATCTGCTTTACAACTTTACAGACGAATCATTAAGGTAGTAAGAGATCATTCTTGAAGGTTAATCGCTAAAAACGAGCCTATTCGTTACACCGTATTTTTCATTGGAGAATTCTCTGAACTGTCATGAAAAACAGTACGGCGAATACGTCTTCAGTGATTGAGCGTTGAGCTAATTACATTGTTTTGTTAACTCAACCTGACAAGGCAGCCTGTGTTAAACCAAATCCAGAATGAAATCCATTGGAATAGAGAACAGATTAGGAATTCATAGTGGACCCCTCCGTTTACCTGTACCACTTACGGTTCCCTCACAATCGATTAACTTCACCGTTTGTGCCTGTAGCACGTCTGTTCGCGCTATCTAATTCCATTAACCAACATTTCCACCAGCTGTGGGCATCTGTTTCCAGTGGCCTTGAACTTACGTACAATGAATCACACTGGGTTGGCTGTGTGGGAACAGTCGCATCATCCATTGTTGGGACACATGTTTGGACGCACGTTTGCACACGCACGCGCACGGCTGAAGACATCGTTCGAAATGTTGTAGTAACGGTCGTAGAAGCACACAGTCAAATGTGTCTGATCAATTGCACCCACATTTGAAATGTGGGTGTCCTAACAGAGTCAACCAAGTTAGTTCATTTTCACGTCTGGACCAAGTTACAACACCCCCTTGGAAGTCAGTCCGCCTGTAGTTCTTTAGGTGCATTGATCCGTTTGGCGATATCATGTCTAACGTTGGTATGTGAGTTGACACCATCCCTTTAGTCTGGATGGGCACAACGTAACTCAAGTCTCTAGGTCACAGGCCATGATCATTTACTTGGTGCTCAGTCCAAAATGATCCGTTTCGTCCTCGATCGAATTAATCAGTCATGGAGATAGCCGAAATGTTATTCGATCAAGTACTACTTGTTTGATAAGCCAGAACTGTCCTAAGTAAGGAGTTCAAACACGGGGAAGAATTCAAACAGTGGGTTGATGGCTTCAAAGTGAGAATAATGGAAGACACTTCATCATGTCAACCAAGTGCTTACGTTTTGTTTGGTTACCTTAATTCATATCACCAATCTGAGTCATTACTCCTAATGTTTGGCAGCCGGCACATGTGAAGACGAGCAGAAGAGTAGCCAGTAGGGCAAGAGGTATGAATACAAGAAGGATAGTGATCAGTTTTCCATCGTATTAAGGACAAGGAGATATTTATGACATTTCTGGGCTTCTAATCATCGAATCACTTTCTGGTTTCAATGTGTATTACATTAACCACTGTGCTACATTCGGATTGTTTCTAGTCCGTGTGGAGGTGTGACTGGGTCGTAGTGAGACATTTGCTCATTTCTATAAAGCCCTGTGGTATTCTCAACATCTGGTATATCAGCTTACAAAACGAAATTCAGTCTGACTGAATAGTTGAAAGTACCTTCAGAATTGGTCATATACGTTATGTTAGGACCAAAATGGACCCAACCACATGCCTACCGAAGTCCATAGGGCTTCAGGTTATCTAATCTGCGTTGGATATATACATCCAGGAATCCACTAAAAACATGATACTCACCACGTCAAAAGGGGTGTGAGTTTACATCGATTGGTGAGACATCAGTGTTACGCAACTGCAAGAATACCTGGAGCTGCTGATTCTTGCAAAATGTGTACAAATCCAGTGAGTCATATACCATCCAGCTAACCTAGCTGATGTGTGTAACTACTGTCGTCTTCAGTCGAGACATACAGAACCTACACATCGAGGAAGAGATAAACGTACTGTCGTACTAGATTTACAAGACAAATATGTGATGAGGCGCTTACCAGTACTCTTCGGTCGTGATGCTGAAGTTATTGCGGTTAAGGGGCGGATGCCTTTCGGAGATCACCGTTCTTTTCAAAAGTACCTGCCCAGCAAGCCTAGTGAGTGCAGAATCAACCGGCGTGTGACGTCTAGTTCAAGAAACAGCCAGGCTCAGAATAAGCAGAATTAAATTGGAAGGGCAGGTGAGAAGAACCAGGGTGAGCGGGTGGTGGTCATCTTGACAGAAGGTTCCAATGGACACAATATAATATGTGACGACTTCACACCATATTACGTTTGACCAGGTGTTACTACAAAGGAAATCGTTACGACAGATATGGTAAAGAAAGGTAAATTCTGGAATTCCGCTGTATATTTTCGAAGAAAAAGGGATATGATTATTGCTCACAAGCGAAAGTGTTTGGGCGTTCAGATTTGATAATTCGGTCGTGTCTAATGCAAGGTCAATGGCGCAGTGGTCAACACGGTTGCCTCATGATTGGAATGGCCGGAGTTCAAATCCTGGCCGCGGCAATGATATGCACTACTGAAGAGCTCTAATGAGAGCGAAACTCGAGTCTAGTGCTTCTTTTCGAAAGAGGCTGGCTGGAAAGTCTATGTGAATGCGAAGGCTGCGATCAAGTGTGAGTGATGTTCAACTTGAACAAGAGACATCTTTCATTCAGATTCGCCCTTCCAAACATTCTGACGCATTTGTCTAACTGCTCGGAGGATGACAAATGTGCAGTCTTAGCGAATACTTCTCAAACTTTGCGGCTGTTCTAGGTCCAAGCAAGCCGGGATGGTAGGGCGAGAATAACACAGGAAGTAAATAAGGAATATATTGCTATTAACCAGATCTTGATCTGCAAACCTTAGCTTGAGAGAATGAATCGGCAGAAAGGAAGGCGAGGGCGCGGTGTGAATAGTGCGTTTGAATTTCCGGGTTACCGGTCGCTATCGCTACACCTTTTAACAAATGCTTTTGCTTGCAGTAGTTTGTAACGGAGAGGATACGGACGACGAGCGACACTCAAACATAACCATTACTAAATGGATCGGTTGGCTGCATCTTTGACAACACATAGGATGTGACTCCAACCACCAATTTCCATTACAGTAAGAACGTCAGAGGATATACCTTGAACGTCACTCACAACAGTGCGTAGCTTTTACAGTCCCATATACCTGTCATCCAGTATTAGACTCGATATTCACTCTTGTTAGAGATCGTCAGTAGGAATTTAGTTCGAGCTTTATCTACCGATTGCTGTCGATGAATATGAGGTATGTATCGCAATGATCAACACTGTTGTCTCATATACACGTGACCGAAGTTAAACCCACTACCGTCCAACATATTTGTAAAAGAAAGGGCCTCCTCAAGCCCCGGTCTCTAACAGCTTTGTGTCTGGCGCCCCAATGAAGCTTTCATCTTACGGATTACGTTTAATGCATGAGAGGCAGAGATGTAAAGACTGCTAGTCTAAAAATACTGCTAAACGAATGCAACGTATTTGCAGGTACAAGATATGTTTGCAGATCACTTATATATGACAAGAAATACTGCTAACCTTGTTAACAATGAGTATGAGTGAAATGTTGATCTACGTGTGATAGGTTGTTTGTTTGCGGTAATTGAATTTGTGGCTTTTTATTGCTATTTACAATCCAGGATCAATTGTATTCCGAATTATGAACAACGTGACAAAAAGTTGAGCGTTGTATAGAGTTGCGAACTATACTGGCCAAAGTTGACACTTTGGCAGAGTAGCACTTGTAAACCCTAATCGAGAACAAATTTGCTTTTGGCAATGTGGCCTTTTTTCAACCAAAATGGCTCAAAGCCATAATTGCTCCCAGTCTAGATAGAAGGAGACTGTGCTGAGTTTCGGCTGGATGGTTTGGCTCATCTTATTGGAATTCGACATTATGGCCAACAGACAAACACAATCAAAAATACACATGGGCACCCTTGTCCATGGTCCTTATAATTAACTTCGCTTCTCTAGAAAGCGTTCTCGATCTGTGCGGCTTCATAAAGCAAACAACTAGAGATAAACAGATTGGGAATAACACAACGTTACGAGCAAGTTGTAATACTCTACGTTTCAACCACCTCGGGTGGCCTTCCTCAAGAGCTTATGGAACATTGCGAAAGCCGACAAGTCAGGAAGGGTTTGATGTGTAATGCGTTTGCTCAATGCGTGTGAAGGCGGTCATTTAAAATTCTGATTTACATTATTGTATTTAACTTATTAATATTGTTAGTAAATACTTATTTTGGGCTTGAAACAGAAGATCTAAATATGTACGTAATGTTGGAAATGATATAACCCAAGAATGAACATGAGGATTACAGCCGTTGGTGGACTTCCCTATTAAATTCCTGTGATCGATACACACCTAAGTCCTCAATATGGGTAATTTGTACGCACATCGGTCTTATAAGTTTCCGCCTCCTAGGTATAATCTAATTTTCTCTACGTGAATGTGCTCGCATCTTTGTCCGCTGCCACATTTAATTTTGATCATATATATTCTGAGGTTATCAGTGGCAGCTTTTTACGAACAAGCTGATCAATAGAATCACAGTAAATGGTTGGATATCTCCTGAATAGTCATCAAAGACAGTACACCAAACAGGATCGTTTTCGGTCACTCGTCACCAGGCTAAATACATGATGTTTATATGCAACAATGTTCTAAAAGCGAAACGAACAAAACCACTAATGAGTCCAAATGATGCTAACGATATCACGGATACAAATGGAGACAACGTTTTGATACGCCTGTGTGACAATTACGAAGCCAATGGGGCTGTGACAGTTGTGATCGGTACTGATGTATCTGGGAATAGCAGAAGGCTTTTTTCCCTGATCCATGGTTGTACTGACCGTCAATTCGGCGTAAATGAAACCATATGTGAAAAAGATGGTTCACTTATCACCAGCCACTCGTGCCGACTTGACAGGTGGGCTGAACATTTCGAAGAACAGTTCAGTTGGCCTCAACCAGATTACGTGGACGACGGGACTCGATTGGTCAGCTACTGTATTCCAGACGGTCCTCCGTCGGAAGCAGAAGTGGTCTTGGAGCTCAAGTTATTGAAGCGTAATAAGTTTCCTGGGCCAGAACTCCTCTCTCCTCTTTTCTTCTCAAGGATGGTGGAATGAGGTTGTTATCAGAACTGAGAAAACTTCTCCAGAGGATCTGGGAGACTGAAGAGGTACCTCGTGATTGGTGCTTATCAACAGTCATTCCCGTTTTCAAANTTTACGTCGGCTTACCAAGCCCAGAGAAAGTCAGACACGCGAAGAACAAGCAGGTTTCAGGTCCGATCGGGAGTGTGTTGATCACATTTTTACCTTATGACGGATATTGGAACACCGGCACTCATATAGACAGCCGACGGTCGTGGTCTTTTTGGACCTGAGGGCTGCATTCGATTCCGTTGCTCGTAACGTTCTCTGGAGCTGTCTCCTTCGCAAGGGAGTACCAGAGAAATACGTAAATCTATTGAGATCGCTGTACGCTCACTCTGCAAGCAGGGTGAGAGTTTATGGATAACTGTCTCGAGAGTTCATCACCTCTAGTGTGTTCGTCAGGGGTGTCCGATTTCCCTCTTCCTGTTCAATTTTGTCATGGACGACATTCTGGAGGGGGCGCTTCGTAAATCCAGTGGGCTTGGTGTTGAGCTTGTTCCTGGCGCTAGATTGACCGATCTGGGGTATGCGGACGACACTGTCTTACTTAGCACCTCTGTCGAAGACATGCAGACCATGTTGAACAAGGTGAGTGACCGGGCTGGTTTGTATGAAATGCGCTTCGCCCCTTCAAGACTGGGGCATTTCCACCCCGACCTTTTTTATTGCAGATAATCCGCTTGAGACTGTGCACAGTTTCACATGCTTGGGTAGCACTATCTCGTCAGCCTGTAATATTGCTGATGAGATATCAGCGAGGATAGCGAAGGCACGAGTTGTGTTTGCCAAACTGCGTCATCTGTGGCATCGAAAAGACGTTCAGTTGTCGCTGGGAGGAAGGGTATATAGTGTCTGTGTGCATTTCATTTTGCTGTATGGTTGGGAAACGTGGCCTGTTCACAAGGAAGATATCCTCGTGATCACTGAAACCGCTGGTTTGAGACGCTATCCGAGATGGCGGTGTGTCGCAGTCAATGGCGTGCCTGTATCCATACCATTTCTAGTTCTTCCGCTTAGTCTTCTGTAATCTTTGTTGACCTTCGTGGTAATGTTTTCTTCTAGGATATTCAACGTCACTGTTGAGGTGAGCAGCGGCCCGAGTCACAGTACCTTTGGTCAGGCTCATGGCTGTTGTGATGATGATGATGATGATGATGATGATGTATGTGGTGGGTCGTGATGATTGCAACGGTTAAATGAAAACGTTCCTGAGTGCATGATTGCGTATTACTCCATCCACTTCCGATGTCCCCAGCAGCAGCAGCCGGAATTCCCCATCTCAGAGCTCTGGGTTGTCTGTTCTCACCATGTAGAACGGACATAAAAACGAGGCCAAGTTGACGGTGAGGTTAGAATGCACAAAGCGTGTCATAGTCGTACTAGTTATTGTCTCGGTAACCACACCAGTGATTCAGACTGAATGATGTTCACAGTCAGGTTCAGATGAGCTCCCGGTCCCATGGTTCACGTGACTAGCTCCACAAGCGAAAATGAATGGGTACACAGAAAAAACAACAGAACAAGGCTGTTGCAGTTTGACTGAATAGTTGAAACTTTTGCACATAGAACTACGTTGTTCAGACCTTGCGATGGACATGCTCCACCACCTATATCATGTTCGATCAAGTACTCACTGCTACAGTTGCTACATACCGTTGACATACATTTGAACTCCTATCGATGAGTAACCGAAAGCAAGATCGCCCATAACACTGCGATTTAGAAAAGTAAACAGCTTATTAATTACCCTCTCACCTCGAGACAGTAGTTGACGATAAGTGTCAATATTTGATAGCATGTCACTGCATTTCAATGTCATCTTGAATCACTCACAGACAAATTAGTGCTCCAGCCCGCCGATCGGAGCGACCGATTTGGTACCCTGTCAGTCAGGTGAATTACTGTTTCAGTTTAGGCATCAACATGTAGGTCCAAGAACCCGAAAAAATTTTCTATCCGGATGATTTTGACTGCCCTTACATCTGACAAACACGCTCATCAGCGAGAAGGGAGAGTTGTATGAATCAGATTGACTGATTAAAGTAAACCCCTCGTAAAAGGGACCCGTGTTATCAATCTGTAAGAAGTGGTGACTCGTCTCAATAGCTCAGGACAACAAGCACGATTCCAAGCAGCTGAAATCATCCCATTCGATGACATCTGTTCTTAACAACATGCTCATCTTGTATATGCACCATGTTTATTTCAGTGAGCAATAGAATAATCGAATTCCTTACCTAGTGAATGGTTCACTGTCTACTGTCACGACACCTCAAAGCGAACTTTGAACAGTAGGTTCGTGTAACCTGGGTGTATACAGAGTTACGTAGCAGGCCTGACGACCCAAGCACTATTGCCACCTGTGGATACTAGTTAAATGTGGGACTATTTTTTGAGATCTTGGCTTTCTTGTCTCATCTGCTTGAACGCATAGGTGATGCATGCGGAGAAGTTGAAAAATGACATTTTCGATACAACACTGGTCTACAAACAGATGGATTTGACCGTGCATTACTAAGAGACAGTCGGGCCTGTATACCGGCGGGTTTAATGGGCACTTACTTACGGGAGCTTGTGAGTAAACTCCACACACAAATTGTTTGATTTAGACTTGCACTGTCGTTTTATTTAATAGCAGTACTGTTGAGATACCTTGTTTGGAGGCTTCACTTTCAAATATTTTGTTTGAAATCTGTGAGTAGTCGGGGATTTGGTTTATTTTCAACTTGACGATCACTCAGATTTGATCGCAGCCTTCGCATTCAGATAGACTTTCCAGCCAGCCTCTTTCGAAAAGAAGCAATAGACTGGAGTTTCGCTCTCATTAGAGCTCATCAGTAGTGCATATCCTTACTGTTCAGATTTGATAATTCGGTCGTGCCTAATGCAAGGTCAATGGCGCAGTGGTCAACACGGTTGCTTCATGATTGGAATGGCCGGAGTTCAAATCCTGGCCGTGGCAATGATATGCACTACTGACGAGCTCTAATGAGAGCGAAACTTGAGTCTAGTGCTTCTTTTCGAAAGAGGCTGGCTGGAAAGTCTATGTGAATGCCAAGGCTGTGATCAAATGTGAGTGATGGTCAACTTGAACTTTATGAATCGTAAAAACCACGATTAGTTACTGGTAGACATATTGCCCAAAATGCATGAACTCTGGTGACCTGCATGTGCAGAAAGTGACCACTTTTCTAATCACATGTGAGTTGAACATTGGCAACTGAACAGTACGATTAATGTGATACTGAGTTTGTAAATCAGATTTGGGAAAATGTGGCTGTCTATATTGGATGAATCACTTTCGTTTCATTTGGTTATTCGCTGCAATTTTGGTGTTCTGTTCGACAGTGGACTGTTCGACATTATATATATTTGTTACCACGGTATTCCTGGCCTTGGTTATGAGTTTTGTAAGTACAGATGATAGGTCGATTAATCCATTTGTCAACAAACACCTTTCCAGTGATTGTCACCAGTCAATGTATCCGCCAGGTTTCTTGTAGTTGCAGAAATCTTTACACTGGGAGTGTGTAACCAAAGCTTGAGTCCAAGACCAGCGAGTGTGTACGAAATTGGCCGTCCAAGTTATTCGAATTTTCAAAATGATCCTCAACAATGCATTCACTGCACGCAAACTGACACACATTTGTCAGTCGGTAGAAGAAACTAATGGCTCTGTTTTCCTGCTGTCTTGTGCAGTTAATATTCTTCTGCATTACATTAAATTAAACATATGGAAAATAACCACATTTGTTTTGCCGAGATTACTGGTCCTTCACAACTACTTTCTATACGGTCAGAGCCTCAAAAAATTAGTGCGTTAGTGTCTCAGACCACCGTATTCTTGTAAACTGCCTGATCATTTCCCTGATAACCCTAACTCCGCATTTTACATTGGAGTCACCGCCCTCAATGTGGGAAAAGTCAGTGAACCGTTCACAGAGACACCGATATCCTCTGCGAGCGAGTGTGAAAAGTTTGTTTTATCTGTCTCGAGGGAGTTTGTTGTTGGTTGTCAAAAAGTGTTCTACGAAGCTTTTGACAGGGACCGAAGAATAGTGACCAGTACCCGTGTATACTGGGCAGGCCATGTGACAGTAGAAAGTCATGAACCACCCTTTTGTTGTACGGTTTGGATCTGAATATTATCTCTCTGACAAGTCACCGACTTTCCACCATAATCTATAATATTTTTTAGAAGAAGTACACAGGTTACAAGTGAGTAAACAGCATAGCCCTGATGTGACTTTTTTAAGCCCGCATAATATAAACAGTGAACTGTCGAGTCACTTGATCAGCTAGTCTGGATGATAGCACGTTTTTCTGATCATCTACTGTACACTCCCAACAGTTACTTGAATCTCTGCCTTTGGTTCACTTCCGATTGTAGCCCGAGTGGAGCCATTTCGTCCCAGTGACGAGGGCATAAATGGATTGGAGACTGCTTTCCAGAGGGATGGTCGTATCGAACAGCAGGGAGTTTCTGGCGACAAAGCCAAAACAGTTTATTACGGCTGGCCAAACTATCCACCGAAATCAGTTTATCGAAATGATTACGGCTGTGAGGGTTGTTGTATGCCAGGCGATGTTCCTAATGTCCAAAAAGAATCGCAAAGTTTTGACACGCTGAATCTACGAAGACAAAGCACTGACTACCGGGACAATTTCCACACATGGTTGACCCCTCCATCCTCATTATCCCACCTGCTCTTACGTGACGGGTATGATTGGAAGCCGAAGCCAGCAGTCTATCTACCTGAAGATCCAGCGAAGCACAAACCGATGGAAACGAACACAGCCTACAGGACTGCGTTTATCGATTATACGTGTGGAATGCGCTCGAGCACACGACCTTCCGCGTTACTGAGTGCAGCCCGATCAGAGATCTCTGAGCGCAAATTATTGAATGGGTGTAAAGGTGTTAGTGAAACTACTCCCAGATCGTTATACAGAGATTCATTTATTGGTCAACGTGAGGCTGACAGGTGGGCTGATCGTCGAGTACGACAGAATGTCTCTTCGTTTGTTCAAAACACTGGGGCTTCACATCAAGATGACATCAACTATTGGAGCCGTATGCCCACAGAATGCTACCGTGACTATAAAACAGCGATGTTCCTTGAAGCACACAAAATATCAGGAGAAGGAAGTAATGTCGAATGCTAATTATGTAACTGGATTGTTATCTCAAATGTCAAAGACGGGACGGGCATTGACGACGTGTCTATGGAACTTGTGATCGCCGTTTCGTAACAGCTTCACTCGGATCACAGTTTTACGAGTCGATTCCACTGTCTGTCATTTACCTGTATGGATCGTATCCTGCTTTATAAAACCATATTAAGATAGTCAAGCAATTAGTTCACACTAAAATTATTTTCTTACAGATTAAAATGGAAAACTACTGCCTACTGTGTAATAAGTTGCCTGTTCTTCTCTAATTCCAAGCATTATTTCTCTCAGAAAGGAAACAAATACGCATTTTGAGACTGAACAACCAGAAGCGCCGATTATCGTGCATAATTTTATGGTTAGAAAACGGACACAAAATGACGACCAACAGACAAAACTGATGGGTAGTATCGGATAACCTCGTGATACAAACGCAAGATCGATTAAGAATTTCAAATCCAAGGAAAGTCCAGATTGTCCGAAATCTTGTGACGACGAAACTATGCATAACGCAGAAACTTCAGACTCTTGACATACCGAGTAACCATTGACAAGTAGCATAGAACGTAGAAAGTAAGAAATGATACACTGGCTCTTTGTAGGGTAAAATATGCATGGATGGCATAGTAACTAATCAGCTCCCATCGTTGATGGTTATTAAGTAGCGAAAATCTTGGTTCCAACCCAAACGCAGGGTGAACCACCACGTAGAAACCTGTTCTGCTAGAGTGTAGAGAGGAAGTTGGAGACATGTATTTCTCAAATCAGTCACGGATGGACTACCACTCATAACGTTCGGGTGTTATATTCAGATTAACAGTGGTTAAAGCCGCAGCAAACGACTGTATCAAATAACAGGATTTTGTGCAGCTTTTAAATATATTTAGTACAGTCGTATTTTTAATATCAAGATGAGGTTTTTCTTGCGGTGTTAGTAATGTCTTCATCAACGGTTACCAAGCCTGTTTGTTCCTTTTTTAAACGTTTACAATTAAATTGTCATCTGCGCTATGCAGTATCGAAATTTGGTCATATAAACTCTCAGCAAATCAGAAGGTAGTTCAACGGAGGTGCATTGAATACAATTTTTCGGGACGCGGGTATACGGTAGTGAATGACGCAGATATTTCAAGCAGCAAACGGCACATTGCTTATCTCTAGTTATGCATTCAGTCTGGGATTATATGCGGCATTTGCCACTGTACGAAATTCACCTGGAATGAACACATACTTTACTGGACAATGAAGGTAAGTTAAGGCAGCTTGAAAATGTTGAATTAAAACTGAACGACAGAAGAAAAAACTATTTTTGTAACAAATCCAAATGAAGGAGTCAGAAACGCCTTTTTGTGTGGTGTATATTCCGAGCAATGTCTGAACTTTCAAGATTTTGAGCCGAACCGTTACAAGCTTGGTCTATTGATAATTTTGTTTTATCACGCAACATAACTCTGTTCGACAGAAACACTGTTCAAACAGACGTCGCTGTTGAGAACCGCACCAAAAGAAAATGATTATTCAACAACATTTGTGAAGAAATTAAGTGGATAAGAGCCGACTGTCTTGACAGCTTCAACAGCCACCAAACTCATGTCTAACTCAGTTTGTCTTACAACAGTTACGACATTACTATTGTGTTGAAAACCTGTCCCACGGTGGCGAGGGGGCGCAGCTTCTATGCGCCCCAGCTGGTGACCATGTTCACCACTACCCGAATCCCAACAGCGCCGCTGAAAACATAACTACTGCATAATGCCGAATCTTACATCATTTTCGAATTCTTGTGTGAATGCCGGGCCACTTACAATCACTTAGTTGTGTCAACGAACAGTTTGGGTTTAAAGCATGGTTATGGATAGTAGAATGTCGGTTTCGGTTCAGAAAGTGACAAATCACAAGGAGCTTGGGTCGTCGATCGCCCGACAATTGTTAAAATGTCAACCCTAACTGAACTTGAAGAAGACACCTCGGACTAGACCAATCAGTACAGATGCAGTGCAAATTGACCTGACCACGGCAAATCCCACATGACTTCTGTTCCTTTGTTAACGTGATTTCGATTACAACACTCCTGATGAAGGCCACCCGAGGCGATTGAAACATAGAGTATCACAACTTTCTCCTAACGTTGTGCCAACCTCAATCCACTTATCACAACATGTTAGGCACGACACCCAGATTGTTTGATTTCATTCGTACTAAATTTAATGCAGATATCTTTCAGCATTTTGGACGCGTTACGCGGGAAAAAATCGGATGCTCCTCCGGTTTGCGAGGGTTGTAGCAGTTAACAAAAGGATTTCTTCGTCAGTACCAGATTGCCATAGTAACTGATGCGCACTGATATGTGTGTATGTTTGCGTGTGTATCCGGTTGTTGAGTTTGCTGTTCGGTTTCATGATATCCATAAGATTTTGTTGTATAAGCCACCGGATTAAAGTGTTTACCAGACGTGATACAGCGAAATGTACTCGAGATGTGTATTACACAAAAATTTGTTTCTTACTCCTCTTTCCCGAAGTGGATTTGTAACAGTCAGATCTAACATACGACTTAGAATTCCCACAAAACTATGGTAATGACACGAACTGAATCGGTAACAACAGATGGGGTTAAAGTTTAAAATCGTGCATCTTCACGTTCGCTTCTTCCAGTTCAGTTTAGACGGTATTCGTTGCTTATTCTTCAAGAGAGACTGTAGATCAAACTTACCTTTACATAATTTCAGAATTTAAAGTTAGTCCTCATTAATATATCGTAGTTAGTTACCACTGATTTGTGAGCAACTCTGATTTCCAATCCGAGCAGAATTCTTGGACTGGCACGTTTCTGCACGCTTGTGACAGATCCTTAATGTGTGAGTAACTACAGTTCGTAGAAGATACGCGGTGCAGACCGAACTTTCCAGCCAGCCCATCCGGCTTTTTTTCATTCTTAACTGACTCGGCGTCCATCAGGTTTAGCGAGGACCGAGGGCTTTCACCTGATCATTTCATACGAGGTTTCAGTCTCAAAGACACACGTCGTGCCGTACTTTCTGCAATCTTCAAATTTGACTTGGGTACCATTTTGTTTTATGTAGTGTTGACCTCTATTAGGATGTAGCCAGTGAGTATTAATTTACGTTGGACGTTGGTATCTGTCTGACCTTTACTAACTCTTTTGACTGTTTCATCACTAACGAAAGAGGGGATACATGCCGTCCTTCTTCGGCAATCTAGCGTTTCACGTAGGTAACAACTGGATCTTAGTCCCCTCTTATCTGGCTTACCAGTTTAAAGCTCACAAAATAACATGACGTGATGATTCATAGCCTGGTATGTAAAGTTTCTCACCTTTTGTTCACGGAAAGCAAGAGCTGTGACATAGCGGGGAGCAAAATGAGTTAAGAGCAGTTGGTGGCTGTTACTTAAAAGCCAAAAACCTGAGCCCACAAATATGTTTTAAAGATTGATACGATTGTGGGCATGTTTTTTCCAGACCTGATGGATATGCAAGTCGCATCATCTACTCTCACTGACTGTAACCTGGAATACAGGATTTGTATTATTACTCGAGAAGGTTGAGATTGTATCACCAATAAGTAGTTTCGCAGATCTGATGGTTCAGATGAGACCCATTTGTGAAGAGTCAGGGCTTCGGCTGGATTCAAACCAGTGACAAAAGCAGCGTGTCCGAACGTTGTAAGCACTTCACCAGTTGAGCCACTAACCCAAGTTAGGAACTCAGGAGTTTCACATTTGGACTCAGTTACCTACCCATCCCACTGTCTCATATGGAATCCATCTAATGATCTAGGGATTTGATCGTCCTGGCAGGATTCCCCTAACGTCGGTGTTGATCTCCCGATGTGACTCCATAGCCCATTCGATTGAGCGCTTGCCGCGTTTGGGCACGCTGTTTCTGTCCCTGGCTCTAATCCAATCCGAATTGGGTCTCATATAAAAAGTGAGGCTGTTTGTGTACAGCTGAATTTGTGTTGGACTGTTAACAGTCAAGTCGCAAGCTCTAAGACTGTTTCAGTTTTATAGTAATAGGAAGCAATATAAAGAGTTCGACAGGGAAAGCAGAGAATAATGAGAAAAGCGGAAATCAAGCTAGTGCCTATCAAGCGTACGAAAAAACGAACTGCAAACTGCAGCAAAAAGTAGCTAGCTATCATCGACAGCTAAAGATTGAGGGTATCGTCACTTCATTCAGATGATTTCGATGATCAAATTGCTTTACTAGTCCACTTGCTTTCCCACATGTGTGCGTCAGGTCTGTGCATGAGTTCATCTACAGGTGACACAGTTATGAGAGACTGTGTTAGGTCGTTCTATATTCGGAACACCCGGAAGCCAGTGAGTTGTTTTGTACAAGTCGGACGAGTAATTTATATTGTAGCCTTAGCGCGTTACCCTTGATGTGTTTGTTTTTGTAAGATAAGTATAATCCCCAAAAGGCGTGGAGGTTGATGAATGGTCTGACATACCGGAATCAAATTGCGTCTGATATACCGATGGGGCACTAGGAACAGTCCCAGATTGCACAACTCATTTGTGTGGAGTTGAGAACTTAGCGCCGTAACCCGTTTTGCTGCTGTACTTAGTACCTTCTCAGTGAAAGCCATGTGCTTCAAGAAGTAAATGCAACAAGTTCGGATAGTTAACTCACAATAGAGATGCACTGGCGAACTGAACAAAAAATGAAACGGCCTGAGTTACACTGTTCAAACAGTCTGGTGAGTAATCCATACACAAATAAGTCATTTCATCGATTGTACAATCGTGACTCGCGGTGCGTAATCGGTAATGACTATGAGAAGCTTTCCATAATTTATTTTGAAGGCAGCACGTGTGGTGCGCCGGGTGGTTAATCCACATGATTTGAGCGGTAGCCTGATGTCTACCTCCCCAAGCTAACTGTCTAAATTAAAATCACGAGGTTATGGACGTATGCTATGAGCTGAACAACAGTTGCGTTTGATCACACTAACTATAATTCAGCTGGACTTATTAGAATGCCTAGTTTTAAAAGAAGCCCATGACGGGGCTCTAGCATCTGTTGAATCCTCTTTTGTTCAAATCGAGAGATTTGGTTCCTGTCCATTGTATTTTTAAGACGGTTGTGTAGACGACCAACCGTGTAACCTTATATCAGACGTGAACTGTAGATGTTCAACCATTACACGTTTCCCTCAGGAGTATGATGATTCGAAATCCTACCACACATTCAGACAGAATATGAGCTCAAACAATACTGAAACTTCATTCTAGCTTTCTTCCGCGCCAGGCGGAGCGAAATATCCAGCTGAATTACGGAAGCCACTGTCAAACGACACTTAAGGTTTCTGACTGCTCATAAACACAAGTTCATTGGATGTTCTGTCTTACTGTGTGCGTAACACACAAAGCCTCATCAAATGGCGCGAATAACAACTGTTCGAAAGTGTATGGGCTGTACCGTACCGTAACAGAATGGTGGACTATGAACTTGTGAGTCAGTGGTTGACCAGTAATGTTACAATCAGTTTGAAATCAATTAGTTGAGATACAGAGGATCCATACGAAACCGAGGTGTACTAAAGAAAGCGCTTGCGTATGGGTACACTTGCGAATCCAGTTATTTAGCTGGGATGTTCCAACAGAGAAACTAAAGCGGGATTTGAGATCGACCGTTTTGTGAATTCACCACGCTGCTTAGCTACAAGAAATGTTACGAACAATGCGACCGTGTGAAAGAGCAAACGGAGAGATTTAGATATGTCCCATGCTATCAAAATACCTTTGTGGAGTCACTCATCATCTTCAGTAGCGTTAGGATTTCCACAAAAATGTACTGTCATTTTCGCAAGCATTTCGTAGGTTAACGAATGTACAACAACAACCTGGGTACAGTTCGTCTTTTCATACACTGTTCCTCATTTTACTTGGATTCAGTGTGCTTTGGAAGTTTATGTTGGCTTGTAAGATGTCCGTGTTTAATTTTGTACAGATGACGTCAACTTTTGCTCGTAAGGTTGTGGTCTTTTCCGTTTATTCATTTATTTGTTTGTACTGGTTTCATTTTCTGTTTTGGTCTGCTGCAATTTACAACATAAGCTTAGTTTGGCAGCTCTAATCAGCTGAACTTTTGTCTATATAGTAGTAAAAATTTCACCATACATTCTATGACTAACTGACCTACGACCGTCACTCCAGTTTCAACTGTTCTGGTTGAGGGAGTTGCTGATAACTTACAGAACTACGTTCACTATAAACGCAAACTATGTAAACAACGTCTTTGTCTGATATCATCACTTCCTTACCACCGTTATCTTTTGATTAACCAGTTTGTGGTTTGTTAAAAACTCTAGTAATAACAGTATATTGCTATATGAGCTGCTGTGACGGCATGACATCAAAGCCATTCTATCATTAGAACATTCTAAATACCGAGAATAAGAATGGACTGACCTCTGAAATGTTCGGAAGCCGTTAGTGTGGATAACACAACTCTCACCACTGTAGTGTGAAGGTGATTTAAATGCGCTAAGCCTATCAGTATTCGTGCTCCTTCCGTAGCATAGAACGCAGCAATACATTCCGTTGACTGAAAAATGTATCACACATTTGTGGGAAGAAATCGACGGTTGATGCACAAAAGCCGACATTACAAGTGCAACAGAATGTAAACCACAAGAATGGATTCGCTTTTTGCCTACGTTCCACTGGCGTTGTTAGTTGTCAGTGCAAAATGTTCAATAAACCCTGATCTGGAGGCTATTTCTCGCCCATTCGGTGAAGTCCACAAGAAGCGGTTAAACAGATGAACGACTGGGTCCAAACACAGAGTTTTAGAATTTTCGACTCAGATAATGAACTATTCTGTTTTTATAGTGCTCAAATTTTTTTTTACACTGATGTACACTGTGTATCACAGTTTACAGTCTAGTGGGTTTTCTCAGCATTTATGTAAGCTGAGGTTACAACCAAGAACACAGACTATACACAACATTCTACGTGGGTTGTTCTTTATATTGAAAAACCTTATCTAATGCAGTCATCCAGCTGAAATTAAGAAGAGGCATCATTAGCAAAAGACTTGGTCAGTCGTTCTGACTGCTGTGGTGCAAGCTAATCACCAGTTGTCGTATGATTGCCTGAAAATTTCAACACCTGTCTTTGGAACACAGTAGTGACTAACTCGTGTTTCCAGTAGATCTTTCTAAACGTGCTGGACCGTGCGCAAGTTGAACTGTCAACGGACTTGAACACTAAAATTATTCCGAATTTCAGGATTAACCATATATCTAGAGAGTGTTCGAAGGGTTACATCTGTCTGATGGGCTAAATGCCACCCCTGCCTTGAAATCAAATTTACTGTTATCGTTGGCTAATTACACTATACTCAAACCAGCCTGAAATTTATTCATAATTCATAAGAATACCCATAACTGAAAGTATTGCAAGATTTCCTGGATCATACTATTTTACCCGTCGATAAAAGGTCTATGAGGTTGTAGTTCCGAACAAATTGAAATATTACGGGTGGGTTGTACGGGATCTCGGTTTGAATAGACTGAATCACAATCCCCTAATACTCACCCGTAGTCACTCGGCAAGCTAGCAATTTCAGTTAGAAGAGAAGTTCTAGTTTTGAGGTCATCGAGCCGAGCTAACGGGACAGACGATCGAGAAAACTGAGCATTGTTCACACACGGACGTAACTGAACCTTTGCTTATGATATTTCAATCGTGTCTGATGTGAGGTCGGCGACGGATTGATTAACACGGTTGCCTCATGAAAGCGCGGTCAGAGTTCCAGCTCAGGCCGTGACAAGGATATAGACTACTGGCGGACTCTAGCCGGGTCGAAACTCAATCCCACTACTTGCTTTCAAAGACCGCTGACTGAAGGTTCAATGAAAACGAGAGATAAACAACAAACAATCACGAGACTATGAGAACTAACGTGAGATTTTTATGTCAGATGCCAGGTGGTGTAAGATGGGTGTAGAGGAGAACATCAAATTTGCGTGGATTTTGGATGGTACACTCACTATGTCATATTTTATAGGTGTATACCTCACTCAGAAATAAAACTGCTTTGTGGCTGATGAAAATATTTAAACCGGCCAGATGCACATCTTGTGATATCATAAGTTTGCCACGTCTCTTCGTTCAGCAGCGTTTAAGACCTCATAACTGCTCACTGCATACGATATCAGTTTAGCTAACACATCTTTACAAACAACATTCCAGGTTAATACATTCCTAGTTTAGTTTCGTCTGATTTCGGACAACCTCTAATTACCTTGTGCCAACAGCAACAGGTTTTATTTCCCAGATCAGTCACACACAAATTGAGGCCTCTCGGTGAGTAACCCACCTAGACCACTTCTAACCGGTCTCTTCATTGCGAGTCTGGAATGTGAAATTTACAATGAAACTTCAGGATCAGCACTATGGGACGAGTAGATGAAGCAGATACGCGCCGTAGCCCATAATCGTGGCACCAGTCAACAAACACTGGGCGTCTTTAATATATCGCATTCACAGTATCAAGTTTTTTTTATCGTTCCACCCAAGTCATCTTTACGAGAACCTTTTTCTTGTGTTTTCCCACTCCTGACATGTTACAGGTCGAATGTTTTGTTTTGTTAAACTCACTGGCTGTAAACGGGTGCCCAGTAACGTCTAGCAGACGTTACTGGAAACAGCCTGTTGAACTCTAGACAACTTAATAATGGACAATTAAAGATATCTGTCTAAATTGACTAGTCGGAACGGAGAGGGGAATGAGGTCAGTAACTCAGCTGCTAACAGCCATCATTGGGCGGATTTTGGCATCACCGCAGAACCATGTTATCTTTCACTCATTTTAACTAGTAAGGTCGACTTTGCTGAGCAAGTCACCTGCATCTGGGGCAAGAAGTACAACTAATGGGACTTTGGAGGCTGGAGGAACACAGTACAGTTAACTGGGTCTCTTTTATTGAGACAGCAATTTAGTTTACCAATGCAATAATGAATACGCGAGTCCAGCTAATCGGTCAGGGGACATTAGTCGGTAGCCGAGTAGGCACACAGTTTCACTTCATCCTTTGCTAACTTGCTACAAAATAATACTGAATTCGTTGAGCTGTTAGTGTTCATAGGTAAGCAGTCACATATGTACAACCATAAAACATTGACTGCAATCTTAGCTTCACCGTGGTTTTTCGTTTTCTTCTACTCTCTTGGTAACTGTTGTCGTTTTGTCAAGAATTTTGTCGTTGATATCTTAGACTTGAGAATTAGGAGAATACATGGAATGTCACTCTGAAAGACAACTTTCCATTGTTTATTGTTCAAGTAGCTTAAGAGAAATCGCCGTTTTTTCTTTGTGTTTGGAGTGGACATGGAGTGAATGGCAGCAGTAACAGGTAATGTGGCGTAATCAGTTTGCATTCGTATATGTGCACAGACGTTCTTTAGCTTGGGCCATGATAACGAGTTAGTTACAGCATGCATATTGCAAAACCTGCCGGGACGTCTAATATGAGGTAATTTGGGAGAATCCTACTTTAATCACTCGTTCCCTGAACTAATTCCTCTGAGTTAACACGAATGGGGAGTCGGGTGGGTCGTTCTTTGCACGTCATTTTTGGCTATATGGGATTGCCGGCACCCTTCCAGTTGGATCATGGCACCGGTCCAACCGAGATATAGACTAGAGTGGAAATGTTCCTTTAAAATCCGGCAAACAGCTACGTACAGAAAAAGAGTTTGCGTCATGTTAGTGACAGTACGATGACAGATAAACTCACTTGTATGGACAGTCACGTACCATACGGGGAGTGTATTCTGTTGTTCTCCGATAGATCGTGATGGTTCAGGTTAAGTTTGCAAAGTAGCAAAATGAGCATGTAGATTCAAACAGGCGTATCTGCAGAGGACATTCAACATTAGGAAATCAAAGAGAAATATGTTAGCTTACGATTTACCAGACAACCACCAGCGCACTTTATAAACTCCTGATAATTGACAAGAGGTTTGGTTGGTACAACTGGAACAGTACTCACATTTGACCATGGATTCCACATTTAACTGAAGTTTACAGTCAGTTGCGTTCTAAAACAAGCACTAGACAAAAGCTTTGCTCTTGTTGGAACTCGTCATCATAAACTACCAATGCAACTGTAACTTTACAGTACATGCAGTTTAACGAATTTTGTCGCACTACGCCAAGATTGAAGTTTCCATTGATTATTTTCTGGTTAGTGAGGAGTAACTCACTTATTTCTGCCTTCAGTCATTAGACATTTCTTGACATTTCACTGATGATGAATATCCGGAAAACTCGTCGTACCCATCTTGGGTTTTGGTACTGGTTGAGGGGAGCCTTCTAGCGTTTACCCCAGTTGGGTTTATTAATTCTGTTGGGCAATTCTGTGGGGCTGATCCAAGTTACTATTTTTTAAAAATTTCAACATCTTTCCGTAGCACCGACAGAAACCTCTTTTGATTTCATCTGCTTCAGACGAATAAGTAACTATCTAATTGTTTGAATCGTATTTGATCTCGATGCTCGGTCGCATATCTTCTCTAAGTCCTGATGCTCATGGCGTTCCTCAAGTCGGCTCCATTACTCTTTGTTTTTCTTTGGTTGTTTACTAACTGTCTTGAACTCTTCCGTTTCACTAACCTGGTGAGGTTATATTGACCTGTATAAGTGTATCATCAACGATATAACTTGCCTCGGAAGTTGTAGCCGGATTCCATTAAATGCATGGATACAGCTTTATTTCTTTTCTGACTCTTGCATGAGGACGATTTGAATGATCACTCATAATGTATGCTTGCTGATTTTGAACCCGTGCTGAAGAAATTTACACTCAAAAATCTCGATGTTGCTGTATCTTCCAAACTATAATCATAACGACTGGTGCTTCCCAAAGTTTTAGAATTAGGGTAGTTTGTACGGCTCCTGAAATCTCTATTCATCTCTGAACTTGCATACGTATTTGATTGGTTGTTCCGTCTTGTTTCACTGATAACACTACTCATTGTCAGCTTACTAAACTGTTAATTATTGTTGAATTTCATAAAGGACTGTCGACACTAGATACTTAGTTTATTATACTTCATTTGTTGACTGTTTCTTGGCTCTTTGAGGCAACTGAATGGATACATGCAACTTGCTTGCACTTAGATAGTCATGGAACGCGGATTTTTTGACTAAATGATATAACAAGGAACTGTTTTACAAAACGATGCACTGTTCTATCGCCAAGGGGTTGGCGCCTTTCTTCTGGTTGGGTCAGAAAAAATGAAAGATATTCTAACAAGTGATCGTAATTTGACTTGCCGACAAGCGTGCAGAATCAAACCGTTACACGATTGGACGAATTACAGCCCTTAACGTGCAAAGTTCGGCACCCATAATCTATGGGAGATTGGCCTTCGGTCAGTTTGCAAGGTCACTGATATCAATCGGTTTGTGATTGGTCCACTGTCCCATTTGGTGCGACAAGGCCATTCGTCATTTTCATTTTCGGGAGGTAGACATGGTTGGATTACTGGTAGCGAAAAAGCAAGAGGTCCAAAAACTTAGTCGTTAGCAGGGAGTAAAATGGAACTTAGTGGTGAAAAACCAATTCTGATTTGTTTGATCTTGTCGACAATTTTGGAAGGAATTCCACTAACATTAGAGGATAGTCGGTGGAATAAATTTGTTAACCCTTATCTGAATGTGACACGTATTTCGAAACCGGTTTGGCCATCTACAAATCAACTATGGGCTGGTGGTGAGGGTGGTGGTGTTGTCGACGCTTGGGACGGTTTGCATACTTTCACCAGAAACAGCCAGCAGGAATACAAGCAATCTGAACAGAGTGCCCGTATATCACCACTAGTGAATCCGTTCAACAAACCTTCAATACCTGTTGTTGGAACAAAAATGCAACTGGATTCTGCGTATAATCCAAATTCACTACTTTGGTCTCCATCAACGTCTCATCCTCTGAAGGGTGAAATACCTAACTGGGACAATGTCAAGCCCGCTTTTATGGACCCCGATGAGACACACAGCATATCTCCGCACAACTCGCCCACTCATCCACAAAAGATGATATGGAATGAGCAGGGTGAATTTTGGGGGTATGGTCAACGAACTGAGCCTTACTATGATGATGGAACCGGAGGACGATCATGGTCTTATGATGCGGTGGATGACAGGGATTGTATACCTCCATTCTGCATCCCTGTGAATTGTGACGAGGAAATCGAAAGTCGTTGTCGAGGTAAGAAGCCGATGAGGACGGTATCCTGTACTGAGATGCAATGTGATACTCCTTGTGTAGGTCAAGCAAGGTGTGCATCAAATGCAACATCTGTCTGCCCAAGTGGGACTTACGGCCCGCAGTGCACGATTTTGAATGCATCACTGTGTGAACAGCTCTATTCGCTGCACTGTGTGTTTGGTTGTACCGTGAACAAGAATGTGAGTGATCTGTTTAAGTGTGTTTGCGATCCGTGGACTGGGCAGGATAGAACAAATTCGTGTGTACCGGCCGAGTTGGATGTCTTTCGTTGTCCACTGGGTTGTAGCGGGCATGGCCGATGTGACAACCAGACCAAACAGTGCGTATGTAATCCGGGCTACACGGGTCAAGCTTGTGAGCGCGTACAAGGCTGCCCACCCGGTTTGACCGGCCCTGAATGTAATCTTGATATTGATGAGTGTTTGAGTGGACACGGCAACTGTGAACAACGATGTGTGAACACATACGGTTCGTTTCGATGCGAATGTTTCGACGGCTACACAGTTCATCCGCATGATCCAAAACGTTGTGAGTGGATTATGAATTGTCCATCCAGCTGCGTACCCGGTCAAGGGGTATGCGACCATCAGAACCGTTGCATCTGTCTGCCAGGATTTGAGGGTGAGTGGTGCACGATGGATGTGGATGAGTGTAAACAAGGAACACATTCGTGCGATCAAATTTGTGTGAACACCCATGGTTCTTACAAATGTAGTTGTCACGTGGGTTACTCGCCGAGCCTTCAGAACCCGAACTGGTGCATCCCTGACCACTGCCAACCTTCATGTGTAGAAAACCAGGGCACCTGCGGTCCGGATCGACGCTGTTCTTGCAATCCTGGCTTTGAAGGTGTTGACTGTGGACAAGATGTCGACGAATGCGCAGCCGGAAGACACGGGTGTCAGCAGCAGTGTGTTAACACTTTTGGATCTTACCATTGCTTGTGTGAACCAGGGTATGTAAAGGATTCTGTAGACCAAAGGCGTTGCGTCCCGGATGTATGCCATCCCAGATGCATCAACGAGTCTGGAGAGTGCTACGGTCGAAGTTGTATGAACGGTGTATGCCGCGTGAAATACAGTGAGGATGGCACTCCTAGAACACACTGTGAATGTTATCCAGGTTATAGCGGCGTGCGTTGTGAACACGATATTGACGAATGCTCAGCTACTTCCGATCAGCGTCATCAGTGTTCACAAATTTGCCACAATACACCCGGATCTTATTACTGTGCTTGTGAGCCTGGTTACAGACTGCAGTCAGATAATCGAACCTGCGTGATTGAGGCTGATTTATGTGGAAACCGATGTATGAACGGTGGTACGTGTACTTCCTCTGGTCAGTGTCAGTGTCCGCCTCAGTTTGAGGGAATACATTGTGAACTCAGGGTGAACCTTTGTCAAAAAGTCAAGGCATGTGAGCATCATTGCTTCACAGAACGGGTAAGTCGAGGAAATGAATCACAGTTTAGTGGTTTCACTCTGGATATGTAGGTTTAACTTTGTATTAGATTGGACGCAGTTGTTCTTTCTAAGCAGCGCAGTGTGGTGAATGACGGATAGCACTAACCACAATAATTATAGCCTTTACTTGTCCTACTGAGGTTAGATGTACAAATATGGCTCAACATATTGTTGTCAATTCAAACTGAATAATATTCAGATCTGATCATGGATCTCACATTCAGGTAAGCATTCCATCTAACTAGCTTCCAGAAGCATCAGACACGAGGTTTGCCCTTATTAGAGTTTTTTTATTAAAACATATCCTTGTCTAAATCGGAATTCACACTCCGGCCCCAATGATTTTGGGGCTAACGTGAGCATGAAACTTAAACATTATTCACGCAGGTCTGTGGTTGAGCACTGCAATATGAGCACTGTGCCTATTGCGAGACGAATCGTTTTTTGGTTGGCACGGTTGTTCCATAAACACGAGGGCCGGAGTGCAGATTCCCATCCGGATAAGGATGTGCACCATTGATGGGCCCTATTAAGAGCAAAACTCGAGTCTAGCGCTTCTTTTAGAAGCGGGGTGGATGAAAAGTCTGTTTGAATAAGAAGACTGTGATCATGTATGGATGGTGTTCAATCTGAAGTAACCTAAACCCCAAACTCTTAACCAGCAGTCTTTCTTTGTTTGTGTCGGATTATCAAAAAGATCTGAGGGTCTCAGTAAACCAACTGTCCCTCACTGACCAACAACGTCTTACCGATTCGTCCGTCTGTGAACCATACACGGGCAGCAGTTTGATAAGTTGGCCATCGAACTGTGGTTCTAAGTGTATCATTTTACTCGTCCCAGGCACATACTGCCATGAGATATGCTTTCGCTCATAATCAGGCATAGATTATGCTAGTGATCTCTGGTTCATATATTTTCTTGTCTGGGCTTTCTAGACATCCAATAAAAACGAAGTATTGGGAAAAAACCATTGCATTAATGATTAGTTCATTCATTACTGTAGACTGCGTAGGATATCTAAAAATTAACCAGTTAAAACATTTACCACGCCAGTCTTTTATTATCAGTTACATGGATTATGAAGAATACAGATATTTAACTTCATATGGTCAACGGTAGGGTGTCTGGTTTTGTCAAATCGAGTAGTAATGTGAGTTTGTTAACATTTCATTCCAAACAGTCCTATTTGTGTCCACTGTGGTTGAAACGTAGAGTATTACAACTTGCTCGTAACGTTGTGTTATTCCCAATCTGTTCAGCATCAACCATTCTTACTTACACACACCAGGAACTAGCCTGGGTAAACTCAGTGTAGTTCGTTGCGCCACCGATGTATGGTCCCTAATGATAAGAGCAGTAATTGAGACGGAAACACCAAGAATTATTATCGGAAGCTACCGTTCAGTACGGGGATCTACTCCATTCATGTAGCGATAATTGGTTTGGCTGAGATACTATCTTGAAAAAAGATATACAACTAGGCGGGAAAATGGGCACGCTAAACAAAGACAAGAAACAAGTGATTTCTAGGTCAAACGGCTCTGACTGACTTAGAATCACTTGACTCAAATGAATTAAACTCAGCTTTTTGGATTAAAACAGCTGACGCTACATCAGCAGGGCTGTAGTGTTTCCCGGAAACGAGAAGAGTTAGCAGAAATGCCATCTTTTGAAAGTACACTTATTTACATTACTTCCAAGAGAACAAACCGACAATCCTCGAAACATTTGTTAGTCTAATGCATTATTTGCATATTGGGCTCTTTTCCCGATTTGTCGACTTTTTGTTTTGTGCCGTTTAAGCTTGAAATGAGCGCAACGCAAAGACGGTTCAAATGTAACTCACTGGAAGTCAGCAAAGCCATCTGTTCACTTCAGTGTTCCGTTTACATAACCTAACCTTCCTTGAAGTTTATAGAACCCAGTCAATGTCGGTAGTTTGTTCGAAAAGATATCTACCTGGTTCGATAGCATACAGATGTACTAGTAGTTCCGATCAAAAATGCAATCTGTACAGTTCCATTAGCAAGTCAGGCTGACTGATGCTCGATTAAATGGTGTTACGAATCAGGCTTCATCCAGCTGTTCAAATAACAGACAAAGCTACAAAACACAATGGTCTGTCCGAACTATGACTTTACTAGTTGAATGCTATATCAACAAAAGCATGAATCTTCAACGGGTGAATTGGGAATGGCACAGCGTTGAGAGAAGATCGTTTCAGCGTCATACAAATTTGTTGTTCTTCAATTGGTAACCTCAATTAATAGTTACAGAGGAAGATAGTCTAACTTCTGCGCATTCAAATGACATCTGACCCCTGACCAGCAGGAGGCTGCTGAACTCTGATTTGAATTAAACAGCTGGCAAGGATACTAGTTTTTTACGCTCAGATTCATCCACGGCGTGTAGATAAACCGAACCGAACCGAACAAAGCTTGAAATATGTTGTGCTTAAACTGGACAATCCCTTACTAAAACGCATTAGAGGATGACAGAGAAGCTTGTGAACAAACTACTTACCACTATGATTCGTTTGTGGATGTGGGCGAATCGGTTGACTGAAACTATGGTGGAACTGTCAAATCTAGTAGTTCGAACTAAATGTTTTCTTCGCCAAAATTGACAAACATCTAAGATTTTCGTGCGTAAAATGCCGGCAACCGGAAAAGCAATTCGTTTCAAAAATGTAACAATTCACAAAACTGATACGTTCTTGACCTATATTCACCAATAAGGCTGGAAAATTTTCAATAGAAATTGTGGGTTAATCAAAGAAAAGTTGGTCAGTTCGCTGAATGATTGAATATTCGCATTCATTTTCAATAAATGAAGGCGGGGTAACTAATAATCTTGTAGCTGAATTCAACGCCCACAGTACTGAGTGTAAATGTCAGACCTAGAAAACACCCTGATGGATTTTGTCTCCCATTTTACTATAAAATTTTAAAATATTACACAAGATAATCTACAAATGCAATAGTTGAGCCTAGATTGCTTGAGTAAGTTAAACCGTTATGTGTGTGACTTGCACGAACATTAGCAGTGAACACTGACCACAGCTGGACGTGATTCCATAAATTTGAATCAGCCGTGATAGGTTACGTGGATCTCATGTACATGCTTAATACTCATTGAGGTCTGATGTTTGTTTAGCCATTGTTGATTTGACAGTCTTACCACTGGAATACGATGTGAAATGTTCAATTGATTAGATCTGCATTGTAGTGTTGAATCCGAAAGAGAGGTTAGGAAGAAACTTGATCCATTTTGAATCATTGTAATCAATCTGACCACGCCAAAATAAACAAGCTACTCGATGCTGGCGTCAACTCAGTTTCATATAAATAATCAGGATACCAAATGACTCCAAATATGGCATAGTTCATCAACCTACAATTTGACAAGGATGAAATAATGGAACGAATTTACTTCTTGCGCAGTACGATAGGTCATCAGACAAACTCACCAGAATAATTTGCGTTGGCATTTAAAATCGCAAAATTCTTTCCACACTTTTCGTTCCTTCCCCACTTTGACAAAAAAACCATTTCACCATAATTATAAACAAATAAAACCGTGAATTTAACTGAAAACAACAGTCTATAACACCTAGAGTGGTCATTTCTAGACTACGGACAAAGGTAACATTTTCTTCTCAGTATTCAACATTTGGAGTGACTGATACTCGCGTTCTGTGGGGATGGTCAATATATAGGGAGCAATGTAAATAAGTAGATTAGAAATCGGCACCAGTAGTTACATATTGTACAAATTAGATCTTCATTCACGGTAAAAATCCGCGGAGTTTATCATTTGGTTCTGCCTTTTATTAACATAATGCATTCAACATAACTCTTGGTATTACAGTGAGCAGCCCAAAATTATCCCCGTGTAATTGTTGCAAAAACCATCTTCTGATCCTCGGCGAAGAAATGCTAATTTCGATTTCAGGCATGTTCTTTTGACGTTAATAGCAAATTGCCTGAACCAAACACACTCAATTTGGGTATCTTGTAAATGAGGGGATAGACGTACTGTGAAAACACGTTCAGGCTTTTCGAAAGGTTGAACCATTCTAATAACGATCCTACATCGGCCTGAGTTAGAGCAGCCTACCTAATTGAAAGAACAGCGAAATATATGTTATTTACGTCAACTAAGCTTGAACCGCAACTTGATAGCATTAAAAGAAAATGTATTGATGATTTGTATGCTGATGGATTCACGTTTGAGCAATCACATGACCATAGTGTCACACACTCACTGACGCACGGTAACTTTGGCCTGTTCTCTCTGTAGGCTGGTGGATATTTAGCTAATGGGTGTAGCGGTTATAGGAATTCTTCAACAGCAACAGGGTTCACATACTCCTTGCTTACAATATTTTCTCTAATGAAACACTATTTGTGTCGTCAGTTTCCCTGTTAATGAACCGATCTTTTAAATCACCAGTAGTTTTGTTTAACACAATTATGACGTGCAAGTTTTGTCAACGGTGAAGGTAAATGTGTAGAAATTTCCGTGAATACAGGTCAATTGGATAGACTGAAAGCACCATGCGATGTACTTCTAGTGAAATTTTTGAGAGTCAAGTGTGGAGCACAGACGGTAGAAATGAATCGGCTTGACATAAACACATGTCTACAGAAGCCGAACAGAAGAGTGAAACCTTTTGTGTGAAATTTAGTGGTCTATCTCGGAACAGTGAAACTCAGGTGATAACACGAAATGTGGAAGATTATTGGAAAATGGTGAACTTGTAGATGTTTTGAGCATAAACTCATGCATTTAATTTCAAAGTGGACCCGAACGAATGATTGTGAACAGGGGATCTACTGAACAAAGTTCATGCAGGATGTATCGATTGGTCCAATAGACGTGACAGGTGGTTAGACAACTCTAGCTTTTAACAGCTAGTTTCTGCTAAATAAACATTTCACTAAGTTTTACATCATCTGGGAACGCAAGCATTTCTGTTCGAGCCCATGAGCGTGTTTATTGAGAATACTTCCAACTACCTAGAGCAAAGTGAGTAGTGTTTAGAATATAATGAACATAAACCAGTCGAAATTATGCGGTAGTTTTTGAGAGTGTGAAGATGCGTGTGCAACAGAGGCTTGATACGGTTTGGAAGGATCCATTTCAAGTAACTTATAGTCTGTGTGTGCTAACAGTGGGATAAGACGAATTTACTTGTGACGACCACTCTAACAATTGAGCTCTGTAGCTTACGGCTGCTATCGAAGCACTCCATGCGGTGAATAGGATTGATATTATAACAAAACTATGAAATGTGTAGGTCAATTTATTTTGTGGGTGTATGCAGAACCTTCATAGTAATACAGTCGAACAATTTCACTAGTCCGAAATCCTTCCATTATTTTCAAGTTATGATTGAGTTAACCTTGAATAGACGGAGGAACAGCGTTTAGTTGATAGTCATACACTTCAACTAACAATCCACCGACTTGACCTGTAGATTTACCATACCGTACTACGTTTTCTTGTGTAAAAACTCACTGTCCACTTGTGAAGCTGGAACAATTATTTGCAACCAACATCTTCAACGTTTAATTTTATATCACTTACGCTAATTTCGTTATAACTGAGCTTGAAGACCAAACCCAGCACTCTGCATATGCAGTCTCAACACCGATTCGCCTTCTAATCAGTTTTTGTTGCTATCACAGATGTTCGTTTGCTGTACGAATGACTGACTAGGAGTTGCCGCGAACGAACAACGATCTAACAACTGACGGTGGTTGTAAAAACTTAGCCTGACGTTGATTTGTGGGTAACGTTAATGTGCAGTACACCTCTACATTTAGCTGACCTGGCTGTGTAGATTCATGCTCTCAAAATGGGAGAACGTTATCACAAGTTTAGCATCATAAGGTCAAGTACGGAGTTGTGTTATGAGAGGTGAACAGGTGTGGTTGTTGACCGTTGTTGTCTCTGTTTTTATTATCTACGAAAATGGTATTCGCTTACAACCGAATACAGAACATTCCAGTTTCAAGCCGGCTGTGCTTAAAAGCACCATTCTAAATGAGGGTAACCTGACTGTGGTCCAACCATGTAAAAAGCCATGTACATAGATGCACCCAGGTAAGCATAGTGTACGGGACGGAACGGAGAGTTCATAAACTAGCGCGGTATGGTGAAACTTTATGGGATAATACATAAGTCTAAGATATTTTTGAGCTAGGGTAATTCAACAAAATTGCGGTTCAGTCTGACAACACAGTAACCCACTCAATAAAAAGCCAAATCAGGATGGTGGTTAGTCTCTTAGAGAGCGCTTTAATGTCCTGAGATCTGGTCGACGGACGACACAATGAACAACACAACTTTGTGTTGTGGAGACCATCAAAAAAGGTCCGTGCTCGTGCTTAGAACCTCAGTTTTATACGGACTGTTTTCGACATAACAAAGTGAGTATATTTTCGAGTAATTCTAGCGGAAAATTTGTTAAGGTGCTTTAGCAAACAACGTTCAATTATTAAGGATTATAGTTAAAAAGTTCTTATTCATATAATCGGTTTAACTCAAACGTTAAAAGACGGACAACAAGCGTTTCGATGTGACACTGGTTAATGTTTGCTACCTCGCAGTAACAAGAGTGCATGCAAGTTAGGGTAATATAGAGTTTCACAGAGCAGCAGAAGAACCAAACAACGAGTATAGCAACCCAGGAGTTTGAATGACATCATTACGGTCATTGTCCTGTATACTTTCGTGACTGTGCTAGTTAATTCAACTTGCATAGCATTTGCTTTCTTTGACACATATTTTCCTCAGACTTGCCATTTTCCACCTGGTTAGTGCAAATCACGGATAACCTCACTGTTTGAGTTCTGGACAGTCAAAGACTTTCGGATCGATCGCCCCCTCTACTGGACTGATTAGTCCCTGTTCCTACAACCTTGTGAATTTTGCTTGGCTTTCTACTATCTGTCAGACTTGACAATGACTGACACCGGTCATTGAAACAATATGACTAAGATCCACCGTTTTTATTTATAAATGGTGAAGTGTGAAGCAATTTTCGGTCCAAAATTTTAAACGATGAATTACAGCATGATGTCGCCAAATTGACTAGACTATGGGGGTGCCTTTCAAGCCTATTCCCAGATTGAGTTAAGCTAAACTAATGGAATCAGTTAGGGTTTAGCATCAGAAGTAAGTGATCTGTGTCCAGGACACATCAATTGATGGCCGGATGTTTTTGATTCACTCTGAAACTTCTGACAATCTGCCAGTCTGCTGGTGGAGTACAATATTGTAGAGTAAATTGAACGAGGCATCATGGAATTGTTGGAAGCGAAGAAGACGTAGCTAATATCGTGGGATCTGGTCGGCCTACTCTGATCTCTACACAGGACAACATGAGCAGAACTTCCGTATGATGCACCGGAGGAATAAAGGCGTATAATGCTGTTTTAAATAGTTCCTCGGTATTGAAAAATTTCGATTCACACTAAGGTGATTTTCGTCCGTAGGCGCTACTAAACGTAGTGTTTTGCCACCGAAAACTGCAGCAAACAAGGCGTTCTATTGGGATGTTGGAAAAAAACGACGATAACACATTGTAAAAGTCAATATGTACACACTCGTAGACTAGTGATCCACAGTGCAGACATGTTGGTAATGTGTTTATGATTTCTATCCCTAGTATCAAGATTGGTGTAACAACTCTGTACGAAAGGTTAACAGTAACATCAGGATGACCTGAGACGTGTTGTTCTATGCAAATCTCAAAAATTAACAAGAACGTTTGCTCACCCGCGTTTCCGCCGTCTATCCAATCATCTGTTAGGCGTACTTGGAATTGTCTATTCGAATTATCCTCTTGGATCATTGCAAACCGCCGGGATTTTTTATGGATTCATCTATTTGGTTTTTTGTTTACCGCTAAAAATCCACAGTAATTTGCCTACACCTTATAAACTGTTGGTCTTGCTTCCCTTCGGTGGTCTCATTGGTTCCCAGTTGTATTTGTTGCAGTTTCAGTGAAAGGTTTCTTTCTGATGCGTCACTTATACAAGTAAATTTTTAACCAATTTCCATCTTTCCAAACACTTTAATAGCTGTGATTAAAAAGATTTACAGGATTTCCTGTGCTCCGGACTACTTGCTTTAAGTATGTCAAGTTGACATCCCATTGTAATACATCGGAAGTCTTCAAACCACTAACTGCGAGTATTTCGGCTCTCAGAGAAGCTGAATTTTCCTGGTTCATACACCATGGAGAGGACAGAAAACACTGGGTGATTTGAACTTGGGTTTGATCAAGGGCCAACCCTAAAATCGTTTTCCATTCTGTGGCTTCCGTATGTCGCAAACTGAGGATATGCCAACTATATCTTTTGGCTGTTTCTTAATACACACTGTATCCACCATTCGGATGTGGACTAATCGATAACAAATCCTAAACGGTTTGTCGTTGTTTGACTTGCTACTGCAACCTTACTTAGACTCAAGTGAAAATCGAATCGGGGACTTTCCTGGTAAGATCCTAGCTTTGTATTAACTGGACTACTGCTTCCAAAAATATCGGCTGGTTTGATGCGTTGCACATATTTGTTACAGGTTAGAGATTAGACTTCGAAGTACAACAGTATCCCAACCGGTTTCATTGTTTATTGAAACACGTTCATAACGGGTAACATTTAGGAGGGGAAAAGAAGCTGTGTAATTTGCTTAGTGAGTCTGACCTCACTTCAAATCCTAATGACACCCGGGCTGTTTTAGTTTTGCTATAATGATGGGCGGATTAATGTCTGGTTTATCAACATAAATTCTGGCCAGATCACTTGTCATTGCTGAAAGGCAGACACTGACGAAAAACTTGGATAGCCTGTTTATTACCTCAGTGTCACCTCTAAAGTACTTGGGTCTGAGTACAACATTTTGCGTACTGTAGGGCCAAATTAAGCGTGCTATTAAAGTTTTTTAAAGATGGATGCCCTACTCACCATGAGAACTCGATTCGACATGGCTAATATGTATTGGTCTTTCCAAAACAACAGTTCTGGGATAGGTGATGTTTCAGAACAACTGAATGCAGGGACTAAACGCAGAATGTGTGAATTTTGCGACAACGCCAGTCGTAATAAGTGGTTGTTGAGCATTATACAATTCTCGAATCACATTTTGGTGGGGTCCAACTCAAAAAGTCCAAGTGTGACCAATTAACGACAGTAAATTGTGTTTCAATGATGATAACACTCTCTGGTACTTAGTTCATGTGAAGCTTTCAGATGGGGATATCAGAGACTAGAACTTAAATCTGAAACGGTTGAGTTACAGCCATATTGCAAGCTTTCTGTAGCCTTGCATAAAACACCTTCCAAACGTCCGATGGGATTGTTGAATCCTTCAAAAACTAAGTCCGATCTATCTGAGGGATACTTGGCGTTGATTAAGGAGTTGTAAGTTGAGAACGACTTGTGGACAACCCGTAATAGCTTTTTTAAGTAACCTTTCAAATTTGCTTTAAAGGACTTGTCCCCTTTTGTGAACTGACGAAAACTTCAAGACTATTCAAGGCAGGCAAATCAATACCGTGCACATAACATTGATAGAACCCAAAACCATGCTCGAGGTATTGATGCTTATGCAGTGGTGCAAGTTGAAAAGAAGTCATTAACTGGGAGGGCAGGACAAACTGACTAACAGTGAACCGGTAATTTGTAGTTGGTAATGCATCTGAAAGTTTTTCGTACCCTTTATTTCAGGTCCAATGGGGTCTGTTGATCAGTGCTGATGTTAATAACACTACCTGCAAATGTGCGGAAATTCAGTCTGTCTTATGATCTTAAGTGAAATAATTTATTAAGGTGGCGTTATACAATAAGTGTATACAATGATTAGAATTTATTAGAACTGTGTGAATGGTTTTGTGTTCGTTGCCACTCATTAGCTCTAGGTAATCGATGAACTCGGACCTCACATTCAACTGTAATTTTGCCAGGTACTGAAATTCATTGATTATAACCCACATTCAAGTCAGCCATATTGTTTACTTCACAATGAATGAAACAACTGAGGAGGACCTGCAGACTACGCAGAGTAGGACTGCAAGTTTAAATAACAAGAATGACTTATATATGGGCTAACCTGATTCGTAGAACTGCTACCGGCGAATTATGATTTGGAAATGCAATAGCTGGGCAGACAATAAATTGTCCGGGATGACGGAAGATTAAAACGCACACGGGTTTGTTATGCAACACGTTAATCACAATTTCCTAGTGGCCAAAAGATACAAGTCTGAACTAGTTGTAAGGGATAGTCTTGCGACCTAGTAGTTGATGGGTGTAGCGTACACCTCTTTAGAAGGGAGCTGACAGTATGGTACAAATATGTGGATGGCCGAGAGTATGAAAACGTTCTACGCCAAGAGTGTTTGTTGATGATATCATTGTCCGTTATGATGGGAACCTTTGGACGGTGCAGATTAACTTTGCTATAGAACACGGTTATGACTATTCGGCCGAAAGTAGCCATTGGTGGCAGTAACTTCTTAGGGAATCCGAACAGGCGTCACAGTGTGCTCCAACACAATTGTCAGACACGTGGTTAATAGCCACTTTATTGTACGGGACAGCCCAGTCCAGCCAACACCAGTTTGATCAGTTTGACCTCAAGTAAAGGTATGTGACACGGGCTAACGGCTGGCACACAAATTTAAATGTTTACTTACGTGAATCACGGGTTTTAACATCATCGTTTTTCATTGAATTATCGGTTTGGTTCCAGACTGCACCTCGTACTGAAAAGATGCTCAGTGTCTGTTTATCGTGGTTTTTGTTTTCTTGGTGTGATGAACTTGCTGTTTTGTGCATAGTATAGGTGTTTACCAGTGATTTGCTTAATGTATCTCCGACTAACTGAGACCATGTATTACGTATATAAGTGTACCTATGATTCTGTTTACCAGGTCTAGCAGGGTTTCATTTCACGCAAACGTCGAAGAAAATCTGTTTGATTGTAACGCAATAGAATTGAGCCAAACTAATCGTAAGCCCCATAGGTCAGTCATGTTTCCCAGCCAAATAGAATATCCTTCTTACCCCACCAAAACGGCCTACCACTCATCTGAAACATCCGCACTCTATGAGCACTATTCATTATGAACGACTCAGCCACTGAGGAAGTGATCTAGTAATTAAGTGGCATTTGAAGAAAACTCAGTAGTTGCTCCTCATGGGTACCACAGAAAGTGACTTTGTCAACGGCTTCCTGAGTAAAAATACAGCCTTTTGAAATGGTTTTCCGTGGCTATAACCGTTATGTATATTGCTTCTCAGCCCATAGCAGATATCGCTGACCAATTCCCATGTTACTCTGGAATGCGGGCACACATACAGGTACTTTGCACAATTTGTTGATCGGATGAACTGTGTAGGTCAAGTATACATTGTTGGAAAACTTCTGGAGAGTGCGAGCATATTAAGCATTATATCAAGTATATAGGAGTGAGACCGGAGATTAGTGAAAAACGAAGCTATGGTTATACTGATGAATAAGCAAACATAATTATTCTTCACAAATAGACAACATTGTGGTTAGCTGTGATTCATCTTGAAGATCCCTGGCTTAATTAGATAACCACCGGCTATATATATATATATATGGGATAGACTGTGAGGGATTTTAAAGGGTTTATGCTGAACAAGTTTTACGAAACTCGAAGAAGAAGCAAGCACAGAAGGAGTATTGTGAAGTCGTCCAGAAGTCATTGGTTCCTTAGGAGCCCGCAACACTTTGAGTACAGTGCATTCAGTCGGACCAGTCGATCAGGTGGGGTCACAAAATTCTGCAGAGGTGTTTGTTCAGAAGGGCAATCGAAATTACGAAGTCAGAAGGTACCAAACTGTCTAGCATATGGCAACCGTTCCTACATCGACCAAGTTGATGTGTGTTGTATGGTGGTGGACTGAACTTGTGAAAGAATCGAAAATATGTGGATCAGTCTAACTACTCCCCACCCCCACCCCTCAATATATGTGACCTTTTGGTAATCTTATTTGACTGACAGAATGCACTCAGTTTGTCAATATTAGCTAATCAAGAAACCCTTTAACCCTTGCCATTCTGCACTTGACCTGTAGACCATTATTCTTATTTTCTCATGGGAACTCTTGCCTCTGCAGCCTTATGTAACCCCAGATTTGTAATTTTCTCAAGTGGTCTGGAAAAGAAACGTTGTCGATCAAAACAATTACCGAACATCTACGAATAGATGTCGATCTCATTTTGGATGACCTTTCGCTGTCCTGACCTGTAATGATTTGGCTCAATGACGTGAAAGGAATGAACACAGTGAGGTGCGCGGCTAAGAACTTATCTTAAAACTACCGGATGATCCTAGAGTTTTGTCACGGCGTGTACCAAAACAGCGAGATATACAGAAAATGAATTTGCTCTTGTTGATGGCTAACTGCACGGTGTATCTCGAAAAGTTGACAATGATTTCATATTCATACTCTATTTCATTTAAACAGAATAACTCAATATTCAGATGGAAGGTATAAATCCGTTTAGTAAGATGAGTCCAAGTAGAACATGCATAACGGATCACCACAGAGGTAACTTCGTTAAAGTGGAACCCATCAACAAGTGAACTGTTTGCGTCGAACGCATTCCCACTGTTATGAAAATGATATGGAAGCTGGTTTATCTCTAACGACCTCGACACTGGGTGATCAGTAAAAATATTGCTTGCAAAGTACTTCCACTTCCACTGAATATAGACTCATGCTACCGTTATCAAGTGTAACGTTAATTTTTAAGTGAGTTTAGCGATATCCACTTGGGTACTCACGTCTGCTCATTTGTTTCACTTGGTCATTATGAGCATTCAAAGGAAGCAACAAAGATGTGTTCTCATCACAGACATTGATGAGTATTTTAATCCAAAAACTCAGTATCGGTAACTTCACAGAGTAGATGACTGCAAACCTGGCAGCAGATTGTCGGAGTAATTGATTGACATAATCATTTAGGCAAAGTGAAAACCGTAACGTGTTAAAGGAGTGCGTCCCAAAATGAATACGGATTGAAGAACATTGACCGAAATGTCGTCATACCTACTAGCTGTAGTAATAACCAGTGGATAGACAAGTGTCTAGAAAGCTACCTTGGAGCAACATTACTGTGACCAATTATAAAACAGGAAGTCACAGATAGACCTATTCAGGAGGAGTGCGGATACTACTACGACTACTACCAAAAATACTTATTACAAGTAATATCACAGAATCGTTTAGTACCCTAGGAAGCCAACTCACGAAGAATATTTGATGTTTCTTTGCCAACATCATCATGGTTGTAACAGATGATAAATGGTGAAAAAAATAAAGTTGATGCAGATGATACCGGAATCGAACTAAAACACTTCGTTTACTTCGTCATGGTCTTTGAAAGGATAGCATTATCTGCGAATAATAACACTGTTTTTGACAGGTCGTTACCAAGGCAGAAATAAAACAACTTTCGAAATTACTTAGAGAGAAGAACACGAGACAAGTATCACTTGGTTCGATTTTTAACGAAAAAGATCGTGTCCGTGATTTGAATGTTATTGAACTATAGATGGATGGTTGATCTCTTTTTAAGGAACATCCCTTCAACCACAGAGCGATTTCCTTCGGTCTGGACAGTTTTTCAGTAAGCAGCGGTCGCAACAACATCACATTCAGAACGAACTATTCAACATCAGGGCAATTTTAACAAGTTCCGCCCCCCTGAACATGGTAACTCACGAGGAAGAACCTTCCTTGTTCATACGGCTTAAATAAGAGTGGTATAGACCCGTTGCAGAAGTAACCGCATCCACATCGATAAACGAAAGAAGACGGGTTATTCACTGACTTGGACAGGCTTGGTTACGAGTGGAAAATTATCTTAAAGGAGTCAGGATTCGTTACAGAACACTAAACCGTTTGTGAACGTTCTCTTGTGAATGACATGGCCTGCCAGCTGAAGCCAACAAGATTTATATATGACTATTTTACTAGTTGAACTAAATACTGATGTTACCCTTTGGCCTGATTCATTCCTCTTAGGGTATCCGTTGCTAAGGGAGCGGCAAATTTTTTAACCAGGGAATTTTTGATTGAGTACCCACCCCGAGTAAAGTGAAAACGAACCCCTAGTTTTGTTTTAAACCAGGAAAATGTTGAACACATCGACAAAAATTTCTAGTCTTTCGATGATTAAGTTTAAGCAAAAGCTTCACCAGGTGGGAAAAAGCAGTAACAACAAAGTGAACATTAACACAACGAACTATGACGAGAAACGAACTATGACGGTATATGCCTCCAAAACAGAACAGAAGTCTGCGTTAGTGAAGGTATAGAACAAAAATGTTCACGTTGCTTGACGTGTCGTTCTCTTCGTGACACACCAAAAACCCGACAATTAGTGTTCTCGCAGAGATTCACAAAATTCGCAAATGTATCTGGTTTACATTCAAACACGAGTTCGTATCATGAAGTCGGCGATTTGTTTTCCTCAAGCAGTCGACCATTGTAAAGCGAAAACTGCTGTCATCAGAAGAAATGCTTCAACAGTTCGTTAAGAGTCAATGCTGATTGTGTCACACAAACAATATTTATAATTTGGTGACGCTCGACCACTCAACCGGAACCCAGTCAAACCACGGTGATGTAGTCAAATAAGTTTTTTGTGTGAAACCACACTCACTCACCTACAAACTTAATTTGTTTCGTAAATATCTGCTCGGCGAGAGAAGTTAAGATGGGTTGAACAACTTTGTGATTACTGCTCATCTGATTAACACATTTATATAGACAATGGCGTGATTGTATGAGAGCGAAAATAAAAACAGTCGACATTTGTAGGTTGGGTCAGTACTGATTGGTTAGGCGTGTATGCACATATCACATCACGAGTTGGGGGTGGAATGCCATGGCTTACGACGAGGTTGGTTCGACCTTAGAAGCGGGAATCACAAACTTCGTTACCAATCCGGACATCAGTAACATGTGTCACTGTTATGAAGTGGCATAACGTGGTAGGACTTTCGGAACAACGGTTATGATTGACTTGAAGATGAGATTCCACTGGGTACGAGAGTACCGCACTTGTAAAGGTTTGGTTAGTTCTACTACACAGTTGTGACAAATTTTATCTCCGGATTAATTTAAAAGAAAATCCTATTACAACACGCATATTATTCCGTTATACAACAGCAGAATAGTGAGTAAACAAGCACTGCGCAGACGGGTCTTGTTTCTCTCATATTCGGATTCGGCATTGGTTTATTAGCAAACAGGCGCCACAATATAGTTATTGGAGCCGCTTGTTGGCTCGACAACCTGATGGTTCACCTATCAAGTCGCCTAGGAATGGAGGGTGGATAAGTAATGTTTTCCTCTATATAGGATGGATGCGTCATCAGTTTGTAAAGGATATTTTCATTAGAATCTGGTCTAAGTGTCGGTGTTACCTGTTACTTATAAAAATGGTTTTATCAATTTGAATCCGGAGTGATTCTTTTTTGGGTGTTAACAACAAAACTTTCGAATAAGACGAAGCGGAACAAATTGAGACTTAGTGAAATTTCATTGAAAGACCCTTCTCCCCTAATTTATAAACCATCACCTACAAGAAACGCCAGCGGACAGCTTGATGAGCATTATGAACAATGTGGGTTATCAGAGGCACTGTAGTTTTGTCATGCTTTTATAAGGCAAACCTACTATTTTCTATTTTCGGAAATCCCGATTGATTGGTAACATGAAAAATAGGGATTTCTATCGGTTGTGTTTACTAATTATGATAGCACAGAAACTCCCTCGAAGCACTCAAAACCCGATCTAACCAAACAAATCAGGAGGGTCGCGAGCATCAACGTGAAGAATGAATTCTGTCTTATTATCCGTTATGTGGTGAACCGAAATAGATAGGAAAAATTTCAATCAATGAAGTTACTGTAGTTAGCAAATTCCTTCGATTCCAACGATTGCCCATAATGACTAAGGTTCGAATCGTCCAGCAGCTACTCAGAACACGCTTTTCCGAGCTTTCCTTATGGGTAACTTTAAAAGTGGTCTGGAAAATTTGTTCGAAAACCTCAAAGACGAGACTATCTGTGAAATGTCCGCAAATGTCAGTTGTTTCTACCCGTACCTATACTAAGTAACCACATGCATAAGTTTTGAAGGGTTATCACCCTGCTCACGGCAAGTTGTCTTGGAAGAAACCTGTGATAAGTGACCGAATGCAGAATCTGCTTGTAACCAAAAAGTGCGTAGGTATCGTACGGAAAGTGTAACTGGAGAAACTGTTAGCGTACTGCTGATCAACAATGTGGAGACATGTTAGCCATGCGAAAATAGTGTTCACAGTGTTGTTTGCGTTGTTATGTCTTCCCGGTTGCCATATGATGGGTAGTTCAGGAAAAATAAGACCGAAGATCTGGTCATTTTTGTGATCAAGACAGCAGAAAAGTGACAAATAGAAGAAGGCTGAATCTACTTCAGCAAACTTGGTTTTTTGTATTGAAGAGTCTGGAAGGCAGGGCCGACAGTGAAAGAATAGTAGTTTCTGTTAGGTTGTTTCTGGATGTGAACAGTCTTCAACGTGTTCAGACAAGAAACGCTAGAGGGAAATGGATAAATAACCGGCTAACACAGAACAAAGCCAATCACGACCTTAGAAGCATATGAAAGCACACATATGTGTATGTTGCAAGCAGAAGTTGCTCGTAGACATTTGTGGACGGTCGAGCACACTTTCTCTCTAATTAACTATTTTTGATAGCTAAGCTAACAAGCAACTCTGCTTGGCTGTCTAAATGTGTAGAAGGAGTCCTTGTTTGGAAGCTTCAGATGGTAACACTATGGGAACTGGTTCTGCTTTGGTTTTCTCGAGTTGCTACACTCGAACGTCAGGTGAGTGCTAACCACGAAGCAGACAACTAAATTGACGTTTTAACTTAACTCAGTTAATTCGGCTGCGGTCAGTTTGCTTAAGCATAACGAATTTTCCAATGGGCAGTTTGGTTAAAGAAAGATCTTACATTCCAACATTAGATCAATTCTGGCACGTCGATAGTGCTTGCAGAAATCGTCTGAAGACGATTGTAAACAAAGTGCTGAGACCAGCTATATCACTTTTATTCTGTTCTAACTTTCGGTCGTTTTCGACATGTTTTCGCACAGATTTTATATCAAGCCTCTAATAAAAATAATCGGTAAAAATATAGAAGGTTACCCAAATATTGTTGAGCGAACGGTGTACACGTTAATCTTAAATTGCCTTTCGATACTGATTAGAGTAGCGAGTAAATTTTTGTTTCTGTTTATCGGACGAATTTTCCACACATTTCTGTCGAATAGCAGTTTCGCTTGAAAATGTGCTGCTGTCTGCCCTCTTAAAATTGACCGGAGTGAACCTTCGACTTGAACGGTGCGCATTCAGGCCATCCAGTGATTCGTGTACATCAATCGCTGTCTGTAAAACAATGTACGCTTTTAAAGAATTTAGACCAAATCACGTTCTGCTAGCCAGTAATAGGTTAATTTAAGCGTTATCCGTAAACCAAGTAAACAACTGGTTATTTCGGCGAATAAACGGTTTATTTATTCTGAATCCTACAGATAGTTACTTAGAGAAACGTTTTCAACATTTCGAAAGAAAAAACGAACAGGCGGGGTGAATTTCTCTCAACGCCGAATTCATGACTTGGAGTTGGAGTGCTTGGCTGTTTGTATTCAACTTTTCTTTGCGCTGATATGGCAAAATTCTTTCCGGAGTTGTTTTTTAAAAGTCATGGAAAAACAGAAGAATTTTGATTCACCTTTAAAAAAAATATTTGGGACACAGAAAATGAGCCAAGTTTTAGAACCTACAGTCGATATTCGAATGGCACCACTTTTTCAGCACGCTCTGTGTGGACGGATTAATCAGAAACTAACTCCTGATTGCCATGCGAATTCATTCAGAGTAGTTCCGTGTGAACTATTAAATCAGGAAATCTGTTCACTTTCAAAGCTAGGCAGCGTTTTATGAAGTAATTGAGATGGATTCTTTTTTATTGAATCTCTAGGTTGCAAATGTGTGCTGTATTTTGTAGTTATCTGAAAGTACCTCTTAGTGATGTAATGTGTGCGACGCACTGATCTTCACGACTAAGTAACATTAGTTTCAGAGCCAAATTCAGATAACTATTAGAAGTCGTGATATGTCACACACATCCATGAATTGATCAAGTGTGAGATGAGGTGACTAAAAACCGTTTAGGATTGTCCCCAAATTGGTAAATAATATACTACTTCCAAAGGTCCTATCTCGTTAAGTAACCTTGTTGGGTACAGGATTGATGCCGTTGTCTAATTTCTCTTTCTTGAGGTGTAAATTTTGCAGTCTCCAACAATTGATTTTTCGTGAACACTGTTAGTTAATGGATTCCTGGCCTCAAACAATAATTTTGCAAGTGGTCCAGGTTACAACTTTGTTTAGGATTAAGTTAATTATATAAAAAAATGCTGTTTGAGGGAGCAAACTCTTTTGCATTTATTCAAATTTTGCAAACATCATAGTCAGACGAACAGAAGTATATGTAATCTGTGTTTGCCTCTTGGCTCTAACGTAGATTCTACAGTGTGAGATCCTGCCGGTGCTATGTAAGCGGGTCAATCCTATCACATTCTCTCTCTTGTTAATCAAGCGGTTCTCATCGACCAGTCTTCCCTAACATTATCTCCGTCTTATTGAAAACGCACTAGATCACCCTAAAGCTTAGGCGATCAGACTGTCAATACGTATATACCACAAACCAAAGCAGTGAACCTCAATTTGTACAGATTCACATAGTACAAACCAAGAACCGAGCAATACATCAACGTAACGATGACTTAGGAGACTACAATGTGCACGATTGCAGAACGTCATGCATTTAGAGATCCCAGGGCACCCACCATGAAGTGGATCAACAAACTGGGCGATTCGCGTCGGACCTGACTCAAATGGGTGACTGAACGTTCCTGAGCCAGTCAAGCTAGCCACGCTCAGACACTACAGAAATTACCTTGTTCCTTTGCCTAGCTAAACGGTTGCCTACAGGTCGGAACTGAACAACTTTTGAAGCTGTGTTGTAGGCCATCATATTTACTCCGTCATTACGTACACAGTTTGTACAGGTATATATTTCTCATATTGTGACTAACAAGATAAATAATTAATCCCAGTAAATGGCGTAAATTACAGTAGGATGTTAAGATCTGGGTTCTAGCCTACTTTCACTTTATGATCGTTTAATACCGGAACAAGAAAAGCTATCAAATCAGAGTCAAAACAAGCGTAAAACTTTCGATACGTAGTGCGTCACTGTTGACAGTTTGTTTTGCAGAATTACGTAGAAATGAATCACGGATCATTTCGGCACCAGTGGATGATTGATGTTTGTTTTTCGCTGGCACAACAGGGTGCACGTGTGTAGGTAATGTTGTTCACGGCCAAAATCTGCGATCTATGTTAACCGCAGAGCAGCATTTTTTCTACCTCACTCGATTTACGAACGTTTTTCTTTTCTAAGAATTTGAATTTGTCTAGAATATATCAGGTGGTATGCAAACCTTGATGTTCACTTCACATTAACAGTCGAATAAATTCAACAAGGTTTCAAGTCGGGCTTTATTCCGGATGCAACAACCGTCGTTACTTTCAATGGTAGAATTTTCATTCTAGAGTTTCTCAAGATATGAATTACTGATATAACTAGAGAGGTTATCAGAAGCAAGATACTGCACACGTGTTCTCGAACCCACATTGACTCTAAACATTTGTTCAAGATCATCTATGTTTTTCGACGGTGTGATACATTAAACTGTATTTAAGCGCTTCACAACCCCATTGCTCATATTTGGCTCCGGATAAAGTTTACTTTAGACTAGGTGTGTGGTGCATGTCAAGCGCGCATTCAAAGGTGATAATGCAAACAGGATGAAATTAAGCTGTTCGCATTTTGCAAGCGTCTGAGTGTACACGCTTGTGAATGAACTCCAGTTGGGCTGCCAGACGGTTGAACTATTCACGAGATCTGGAGTCACAATAGACTAGCCAGATTACCTAGTACGATTATTCAGAGGTACGCTTCTGAAACAAGTCAGTCACTTGCCAGATCTCCACATCTGCATCAACATGCACTGGTTTCACATTTATCACGAAACATTAGTTAAAGCTTTCTCTAAGTTGCAAAACCTATGAGCTTATTAACACGGTTATCTGATGAATCAAGTAGATCCAACGGTTGACTTGGGATCAGCCTACAGTTTACTTTTCGTTGCTCTGTGGATCGTTAGCAGTCAGGTAAAGTTTCACGCACTCTCAGCTGACCTTTGAGTTGGAATGGCGTTGTTATTCGATTAATTTTAGTATAGACAAACGGGTACGGAGCCTAAATGAACTTTGGTGAGATATGCCTGAAATGGATTATATGTAACTTAGCGACGAGCGTAAAAATCACTTCGTCACTAAAGTGTGTAAACTAGAGTAATCACAGAGATGTTTTTTATTAAGACTAGAAGGGATGGCTTAATGTAAAGCTGGTCAACAAAGGATAACAATACATTCCTGCTTATACACTCAAAGTCGTGATATAGTCCAAGAAATTGTAGACAGTTACTGCGACCATATTGACCAACAAAATTACGTAACCTTTCGAGTAAGCGTCGCAGGCGGTTCAACGCCTAACCAGGCCGATCCAAAAAAATGTAAGGCCGGGTGCGTTATTTGGCCTGCTAGCAAACTTTCTACAGTCTGCTGACTCAAGGGAGAGATCTTACATCGGAAGTGGGCTCTAGCGAAATGGAAATATCCTACCATTCTCTTTGAGATCTGCTTCAGTAAACGGCGGCCTGCAAATATATAGCGAAATGCAGTTACTAACTCTTTCAAGCACGGGATGAGTTAAGTGAGCGTTGCAAGATCCTTGAAATGATCAAATCAACAACTTTTGCATTTTTAAAAGACAACCCTTATCCCCAGTTACACCCTAGTGGTCCAAAAAGGTCGGTCGTTATGCAATAGTCCAGGTTACTGGTTGATTCTGGCAAAACCGTTAATAGTTCATAGCGTATAGAGTGATATTTTATCAAATTACCTGTGTGGGTTGGTGTGAAGGATGTTGGTAGTCTTCAGGATCGAGCAATTTTCAGTCAATAATTCAGGTGTTTTCGAGTGACCAGCTTCAAAAACAAGGTTTGAGGCTTGTTGAGGAAAAAAATTCAGCTTCCTTTCATTCTTTATATTTGTATTAAACAACACATTGCTTGCGCCTTTGTGAATGTTATCACTTGCGACCATCGAGAATTAATTTGTGGTATCACGCCATAAAAATTGTACAATCATTTAAAAATTGCAGTGTCATCCTTCATAGTTGCGTTCACAACAATTAAACACAATTGGAGGCTATTTGTCAAGATGCTTAGAGAGCTTGGGGGTAGGGACAAATTGGTCACATCGGCTGTGCGAACTTTCACTCTTGTGGGTCAGCAGCGGATGTAACTGTTAATAGTACCCCAAGACTGTGCGCCTTCCTGAACCTTATAAATGGTCAACTCGTATTCATCATTTGGTGTACTTTGACGACTTCAAAGGACAGCTGTGATATAGCAGGTTTAGTCACTTCATCAGGTTGTGGATTAGAATAAGACATAGCTAAATCCAATGTTAAGTTTCTCAAAACAAGAGACCTCGTGTACATTCTATCTTAGTGGAGTGGGGTGAGGCAGTGGAAAGTGTGAATGTATATCAACCTCTACGCTACATCTAAATGCACACTTGAATAACTGTATCAGTGAATACGCATGCAACCATGGGCAGTGAAACAAGTCTGTGGCTGAACTGGCGGATGAAGAACGATCTAAGAAGACTTTGAAGGTTAAAAACGTAGTATTTTTAATGACTTTCTCAGACAGAGCTAAAAGTTTCACGAACACGTTCTGATAAAAGGTAACGTATTATCTTGTCTTTAATCTCCACAGCAACTGCGGTAATGACTAGTTTGCAGTAGCCTGAGTGTTGGGAGCATTCAACAGACAGTGTAACGATATTATCTTTTTTTCCCGCAACTTGGAGCATTCCCCTATTTCGATCTAGACGTTATGTGGAATTACTGTTGTGGTTGACAATGGATGACGTAGCGGGAGGGTGTAGAATATTCTGCGGCTCTCACAATGACATTAGTGAGACAGTCGTATTTGTCACCAACCGATGATTTGAGCTGGTCCCACAGAACGATCGCACACAGCACATTTAGGTTTTTTGGGGATGTTAGATAACGCAGGAGATTGTACACATCATGTAAAAGTGTAATTGTGTCATGACCACCCAGAAAGAGCAGAGCATCCACTATTAAATTATCTAACAAAGTACGGTCCGCAATAGATGCATCCTAAGGTTTACGTACTCCAATGAATTCAATGACGCCCTTAGTAGGGCTTGCTGCTCCTACTGTGGCATAAAAAACTGTAAACAATGCATTCGTGGGAATTTTGCAGGAAGAGGACTGAAAATCACTTCATTATCTCTTAAAATAATCTACTGTCTTTTTATGTTAACAGTCCAAAGTGATGATACACACTCATCAAGTAATTGTCGAGAACGATAAATTACTTTAATCAGCCGACGGTCTGATGACAGAAATGCAGAAGAGTACCGCACCAACTCTAAGATGACAGTCAGTGCTGCGTGAGAAAGTGCAAACTTGATTGAAGTTACAAGCAAAAAAAAGCGTCCCCACCTCAACTCTTATTTCGGTCTTTTCAGAAGTCAAGCATGTTCTTCGCATCTAACTCTGAATCAGGTCTAATTGGAAGGAGCCATGACCTCGTGATCCAAGTGACCAGTAAATGGTTAGTTATTCAAAGCACACAGAGTTCAGTTCGTCCACCAGCCAGACTGTGCAGTGATATACGCACACTTGACAGACTGTGTTTGAGGATGAGGTGAGTTTTTGAGGGGAACACTAACGGCGTTATTGGTTGTGTGTCCGTTACAACAGCGCTCAAGCGCGCAGCCACAGTCGATGAGGTGTTGAGTGTAAGTTAAAACAGTTGCCACAACTTTTCATCCGGGCTCAGGTTTGGATGACGAATATGCATTGTGTCATGCACAAACAAGCCTTCAATTTAGAAGGCGGGACAGTGCATCACTTTTACGCCATGTCGTTGATTGTTCCCATTGATGACTACTACACTCATGACTATCACTTTACGAGTACCGTCCCTATTGAGAGAGCAGTTGTGTGGTGGACGCCTGGTGAAAATCTCAAGGGAGATCAAGAATCTACCGAAAGACACAAGTTTAAAATTTGTTAAGGAGACACTCCGCTTGCTGATGACTTAACATAAAAATACGGCCTTTACAGATGTCGACTGGTTTACCAGCCAGGTCTCCAGACTAAGCGGAAGATGGAGACCAAATGGTGCGGTTAGGTTTACAGCTGAACAGAGAGTAAGGGAGCTCCAATCCCCATTCATTTCCAGCTAATGGCTGGACGAAATTCAAGGGGACAGTGCATTATTCTGTAATCAACCTGATCTATTTGCGACTTCGTTTTAGCTAGAGGTTTGTCAGTATCCATTGAATGTAATATTGATTCAACATCGCTCAAGGCCTGAGCACAACTTTTTGCGGCGCTTGTTCTGTCTAAACGAATTTATCACAGCCTGAACTAGGGGCACATGCCAAATACTGCAACAACCTTTGTGAGCTTACTGATTGCGTTTAGTGGTCTGCAGCGAACCACCCCGTAGCCGGCCACAAAATCTACAGCCATCATAATCAAGTTGGGTGCAGCCCGGTTCGGTTGCAATCAGCACGTGATATAATACCACGGAAATTTTGAGAAAGGAAGTAAGAAGCCAACTATCATAAGCAGGGCGATGTAAAATTTCATCTGTGATCCGTGTTGACTTGCGGTACGAACTACAGGCAGATAGTGGATCATCGAACATCAGACACAGATTGTCAGCGAACAGAAGTTACCACAACTAGGTGATCAGCAATATAAGAAGTAGCAATTTGGATTAAATTATGAGACTGTGAATAATGCTGGCATAAAGACATTGTCGAAGCAGGGTGTGTGTAATCACGCAGTTCATCACGAACGGAAACAATTTAAAAATAGCTCTGTGGCGGCGAGAAAATGTTCACTGGTTTAAAATCAGAACGATGCCCCAGTAACATTGCCGAAAACGACATCGGTCGAATTTACACATATCGAAACGACGTCAACGTTTTCGAGAGGAATTCTCCTCTTAGATGTCAACGTAGTTTGAGCGTACAATCAAGATAATACCTTGTTGAAAATCACGATTTTATAAACTTCAAATTGGACACTACCTCTCATATGTCTGCAGACTCTGCACTGATGTAAGCCTTTTGGTTAGCTCACTTTGAGACGGAGTTCTGAGTCTTAGTTTCGCCGTTAAAGAAGCTCACCAGTTATTCATATCCCCATCCAGATCAGAATTTGCACTCCGATCTTCGAGTTTGTCAGACTAGCACCTTAACCACAATATTGATAAGCTCGCAGTAGATATGACTTGATACTTCTATCCAACCACGTAGTCATAGCTTCATGCATATAGTCTTCAGCCAGACTGATCGATTCGAGAAGAGATTGCGAATCATCGACGATGTACAGTGATGTGTTCCTGGTAATTAGGACTGAAAATTTTTAAGTTGTTGATCGTTACTAAGAGCTGTTCGATCGGTGATTCTGTAGAAACCTGGCGAGGGGGAAGCTGCAAAATATGTTTGTTGGACTTTGAAAGTATGATCTAATATGGGAAACAAGGCTATGCACACAGCCCAAACAACTAAACAGCCACTGCTAATAATAGTCTTCATCCGACTGGATCTTTCCATTCACAAGGTTATCAGTAACTGTCTGATTGTACGGGTCACTCTGTCACTTTGTCAGTATGCAAGCATGATGAGGTTATCAATGAGAGAGGCGTTCAGTTGTTGAAGAGACTAAACGTTTCACTAAAAATCTGTAGGTTATTTACCCATAAATGGGGTTCGTTGGAGAGTGGTTCGTCGACCGCATAATTTGTCGAAACAAGTCAGGAGTACTTTTAAATTTGCGTGCTCTTTAACCACTGGTTAAACTCAGATCACCATCATTAATCATTCCACAGTCATTGACAAGTGGTTTGTTATAAGTGATTCTCCAAATGATACTAAACAGCATTCACGAAGTGCGTAAGTCACTGGGTTCACTCAAGGCAGTCGCTTTCATTACAGTGCTTACCCTTGAAGGTGCACTTCAGGACACTGACGATCAGATGTAGGTTGATTTTTCGGGTCTCATATCTCCAGTTCGTAAATTTCGACACGGAGAAGTAAGCCAAACATTTCCTGTGCTTTAAAAGGCCCAGTGGACTGAACAATTTACTGTATTGGTGATCGACTGTAAGTATATATTACGTCAAAATGATCAGAAATCCGGGCATCACGTCGTTCACACTTTAAAAACCACAACGTGTCTACAACGTCACGTCACATTTCTGCTGAAGACATTAGACCTGAAGTGTCACAGTTGTGTCATGGGTATAGGAAACCATTTAAAACGACATCTCGGTCTATTCTCTTACCTGTGCTCAAGTTGTGGTAACCTGTTTAGTTTCCATGGCTGGAACACGTGACTATTCCATTCTTCAGATTATTGTATACCCCATTCGCATACATTGCACCTGTACCGCTCCGTCCACCGCGTATATCCATGGACCACTATTTCCATCCCAATCCTCAAAATCACTCAAATCTTTGTCTACGTGCTTCTACAGTCATTGACGTAAATGAAAGACGGTGGGTTTAATCACATTTGAACTGGTTTGACTCACTGTTATAGCTAGCTACCAAGATGCAGTTTTTACTGTCCCGGAGATATCAGAACTCAAGCGGACGGGATGATAATGAGGTGGACCGTTATTATATTTTTTCTGGTAACGTCCACAATTAACTAGATGCCTACCCGTCTCACTTCTACGTTCGTGGATGTTGAGAATTCCCTTCAGCAAGATCATCGGTAACTTGTTTGAGTGGCAAGGTTACGACTTCTATTCGTTGTTCCACACTATCACCATAGGGGCGACATAATACCCATCACATCACTGTGACTTATGAAGTTTCCGTAGCTTTGCTGAACACGTATCCCAAGTTAACACACTCCAGTTTATCACCCGTTACTGAAACAACAAAGCAATGAGCATCTTATGCTAGGTCACGACGTCAGTCAACTTTGAGTTGGATGCATGAAATATATGGGACAAACGACCACGTGTATAGTGATCGAATTGTTAGACTGGGGTAGATAAGGATGACAACGAGTACACCCTTAAGACAATAAGACGGACAAATTATGCTGGGTTTTATTTTACAGAACAGGTGCCGTTATCATCTGTCAGGTTAGTCATTAGTTGCAATCCATATTACTTTGATACGAACCTTCGAATTTGCAGATTTTCATTCTTCTATTAATCAGACTAGTAATGAGTGGTTGAAAAACCTCCTTAGAATGTATTCACTGGAAAACTCTCGTTCGGTCACTTTCTGTTTAGAGCGATTGCCCATGTAGGATTTACCAACGTGTTCGCAGAGATCGGGAACATATGTGACTCTAGGTATGGATAGTGTACGTTCTGTTGAACCACTGCCCGAACTTCTGTTTAGCTGCAGTTTGTATGTCTTCACTCTAAGTATCACTAAGAGCCGCCTGATATGGATTTTAAACTTGCGCTTGTTAAACAATCAGCCCGAAGAGAAAACCACTAATATAAACACTCACAAAACTTTACCGCATGTGGCAAGAAAGCTAGAAAGGGTTTGTTTAAGTTTGACAGTAATCTTAATCCTTTGTGTGAAGTCATTCCATTCTGCTTAGTTGCCTTTCTATAAAAACGGATTGATCGAACATTTTCACAATTACAGACTAGTCTCTGTTTGCCTAGTATTTCTTCAGACCCTCCTCTCAAACGTTTCAACATATGCATACATATATATGGTATAAAAAAGTGGGGTTAAAGTAAAAACTTAAGGAGTTTAGTGCTTTTTCAACTTGCGAATAGGGAGAGAGCTGAAACTGGTATGCCGTTGAGATTGTTTATCTTCAGGCAAAATGAGGATTTGGGGTAGAATGAATGACAATGCTACCTGAATTCAATCTGGCACATCAAATAGAGTTCAGCAATTTGATTTCAAGTACACGAAACCACTGAGTCTTTTATTATACATGCAAAAACCAAACAGTCCATCTTCCTTATCATCAAGCCAGGGAACGTTGAGGTTTTTTCACATCCAAATTGTCTTCGTACCAATCCGCTCTTTTAGAAATCAGTTTTTTTCGGGAACTTCAGAAATTCGTTTGAATCGGGTTTCCCTAACCAGTTTACGGTCGATATATCAGACAAAAATGAATTCATGCTACAAACGATGACCACGCTGAAACCATTAGTATTTGAGGACTAACCGTCAAAAATTAGATTGTCAAATGAAGTGGTTTCACCAACAGTGTCTAACCATCTTCAGCAAGAAAGGCAAGGAATGGGATATTTGTCAGTTTTTCGCTTTCAGAAAGACGACCGCAATTTAACAATTTATTTTCGAAGGCTACAAATCTTTCGGCGCGAATTATAGATTAACATTTCTTCTCTCCGTTAATCTGTAAATCACCGAGGAATCTGAAGGTAACGACCAAATATCCTACTTCAACAATCCAAACTGGTGTTTGAGTGCCACTTACCAATTTATGAGAAAGTCACAGCATCTATCCGGAAAATGCTTCGTCACGTACAAATCAGTTAAATTATTTTTGTACGGTGCAGTAAAATACACCATCTCACTACATTTTCACCATCGACTACCTCAAATACTCCAGCGTTTAATGTATGTTCATAAATATATTTGATCGTTGGCACAACTGTTCCTTCTCATCTGTTAAGTCTTGTGACAGTTCTGTTGTTCACCAAAACTTGACAATAGAAAAAACTGTGTGCTATCACTGAGTGTTTAGTGACGAATTTACTCGTCAGAAACTCCACAAGTAAACGTTGATCCAACCAGATCCAGTGTTATTTCACATATGGTTAAAAAAACACTTGAGTCAGCCTGACCCCGTCAGCTGCTATGAATTTGTCTCTGGTCAACTAAGCAATAACATATCCTACAAATATTAACACTTGTTTGAAATGTCAGACCCTCTACCATTCTGCATGCAGATTTTTACAGGATAGCTTTTAATCTTGCCAAAATCTTCGGTTAGTGTTACCCCATCTTTGTCTCTCATTCGACGATATAGTGCGTCTTCACACAAATGTCTGATGTGAATGCCTCACAGCACTTCCTCATAATGCTACCTGAACCATTTATAAGGCATAAGAAGTTACCTGGGCATTCTCCGACTGTGCGGGGCTTTTCTGTCTCACAGTCATGCAGCAAGCTGACTAAGAATGTTCCAGCAAATGTTCCCCAAGGTTATGCGTGCTTTTGTTAACAGATTTCAATTCTGATCATAATGAGTTCGTTTTAGCTTGGTAGCATCAACCGTTTTAACATATTGAAAATGCACAATTACAGGCCACTGTCATAATCCTGACATCTCCAACATTTCATTGGTCACAACCAGATTTCGAGTTTTTTATGAAAGTGTTCTTTTAAAAACTTGCGGTTAAAAACCGGGTATGCGATTACCCATCGCCGTTTTTAACAAACTCACGGACTCAGACTTGAAAAACTTAACTACCAGTTGAACAACTGTCTATGAAAATAGTACATCCAAAAATTATTATGAAATAACCACTCATTTTAAACGAAAGTAGAGTTATGAGCAAGGGAAGCAGTGTTTTGTCAATGGTCTGAATATGGCAAGACGGGTATAGGGGATGACAGTTACAGTGAGTGCTCTAACCACTGTTTGGTTAGCTGTCTTTCTCACTAATTTCATGTTGACAAATTTGTTGGTTGACAATCTGAATTTTGGCACAAAATTTTAGTTCTTTGAAATGTTGGAACCTTAAGTACAAAAAGTGGGGATGCTCGATTAATAATCACTAGTCAAACACTGTCTGCCCACAACTGGTATAAAGTCGAAATTCGCTTGACTCTTTTCTCAGCTTCCTGTTCTACTGTTAAGCGTTCGTTTTACTTCGGACCATCAGTGACTAAATCACTCAGTGCGACAACAACAACAATTGTTTCAACTCAAATTTTACCTTTTTCCCAAGGACGGGACTTTCCAATGCGCTTGCCAACCAGGCTATCAACTGGCTTCCGATGGTCGTTCATGCGTGCTCAGTGAGGGCTGTCCGGGAGAATGCAAGAATGGCGGTCAGTGTTTTCGTGGTCGTTGTTTGTGTAAATCCGGTTTTGAAGGAACATTATGTGATCAGGACAAGAATGAATGTTTACTTCCGGCCGCTTCCCATGGTTGCACGTTTGAGTGTCAAAATACGTACGGATCATATGAATGTATCTGTCCGATGGGCTACCAAAGGTTGACCGATAAACGAACTTGTGTGGTAAGTATGCGAAGAGTGTTTCCTTTCGATGAACTCCCTGTAACTACATACAGCTTTGCATACATATCGACAAGTGCACTGATAGGTGTGAATATACGCATACAGCGCTGAAGGACTTGATGGTAAAAATGTCAGGAGCTGGAAGGCAATTTAGTAACGGCTTGATGGTCAGAAATGGACCAAAACAGACATCCACCTTTTTCGAAAACCAAAATATAGATTGTTTGATTGTTGCAATTTTGGTATCAAAAGTCAGAACCGTCCACTGTGCAAAAGCTGAGGACAGCTGCAAAATTAAAACACGTTTCCAATCGACCATATGCCTTGTCAGCGATATTGTCTGGTTAGATACCACCGGAGAGCAGTAGTCAGGCATTGCTTTGGATGGGGACCGAGTTCAAATATTTTGCTGTGCATATCTAGTTGAATGTATGCTTATAATGTGGTGGGTGACGAGGTTTTACTAAGACTGTACCCATTTGTGGTAATACGTGACATTTTCGAGATCTATCATAATCATCACCAGTCAGTAAGGAGTCAAATGTGGTGCCCACGTCTTTGACGCCTCACCTAAACTCCCGTAAATACTATGTCGAATCGATTCTTCAGTGAACCAAACATTTCTCTGAACATATTTTCTCTTTCGATTAAAAGTTGCACAAAAGAACTGAGAGTGTGAAATATACCTAATCATTGTTTTTGTGACCTTCTAAACCATATTCACGAAACTTTTGCATTCATGTAAACATTCCTGGGTGCATATTTGTGAGAAAGAAAGTTCGGTTTTTACTTCTAATTCGAAACGATCACTCAGGAAGTATTGTATGGCGGCGATAGATGACGTTTACCAGCTGTGATCCCTAACTACTAAATGGAAATTCCGAATGATCTAATTACGATTGAGAACTTAAAAATAACTAACTCAGGTTGGACTTGAAATGTTCCAATCGGAGTGCACAAGCAGTAGACTACTTAAATTCCATGACACAAGGGTGATTAGTCAGTTGAAATCGCCGGAGACACCTGCAACCAGTTCAGTTTTGTTATGTATTTGTAGCTAACTCCAGGTAACGTTACATTCTTGTTCTGTCATTTGGAGGCTCCGAAATGGTACTTCTACTTCCGATCACTTGACACATCAATCACTACTTTGTGGAATTGACCATTTTGTACGTCCGAAAACATCGGGACAATTTTTTGCGAATTATAATCATGGTAACAATCTGGTCACGTAATATGTCTTTAGTAAACCAGTTTAGAACTTTTAGGTAGCTATCAAAATACCACCGCCTATACACTATCAGCAAACCTGTTCGTAAGCTTTGGAACCATTTTGAACTATGCAACTGTTGAGTTGTACATTTTTCTATCACAGATTAATTTCGTCGCAACAACAGCTAACCTTTTCAGTTACAAAGTAACGCATCATCTGTTTAAGCGGCCACATCTGGTACACTTGAGCGCACTAGGAAAGTATTCGGTTTACACACCAAACAGCGTTGGCAAACGGATGTCATCTTGAACTTGTGAAAAGCAGTGTTGCAAAGAAGCCGCAAATATATATAATCGAATTCGTAGCATTTGCCAATACTGATATTTTGATGCAGGTTCGTATGAATGAAAGTAAGCCTATCGTACACCACGCGACTTTCAGGAATAACTCCCTCAATCTCCGGGAGGGACGAAGAGGTGTTGTTAAATTCCGACTGTAACTCTATCTCCAAAAAGTCAATGAATTTTTGATCTGTTGGTGGAAAAATTCTGCTTCTGTCAAACTGGGGTTTGGTTGCAGACCGTACTACACAACTGCAGATACTTCGTGGCGTTCTAGCCATGTAATACTGTGCCGCTCGTTTGTTTGTGAAAAGAGGTGCTACGAAACACCATGACTGAATTTCTTACAAATTCTGCTAGAACGTTGTTGAAATTTCGTCATTTCCGCCTGGGGTGACCCTAGTACTTGGCTGGCCATACAGCCGTAAGGCACATTAAATATTTCAGCCAAATTAACTTCAAGCAAAATTTTAAGTTATGTGCTTGTGGATTTAAAAATTAACACGAATGGCCATGGAATAAGATGGTGTGAAGACACAAATGTGATATTCTCATCTAGTGTTCTTCAGAGTAACATTAACGGATTATTTTTGACGAAAGGAATACACCTCCCGTGTCTGGGATTTACACGATTTGTCAAGATAGGATACTATGCCCCTAAGTAAATGAGGAGCATGTCTGGATCTTTTGGTTTGTGAATTACGTGGTGCACATTTGGATCAGCGCATTGGAAATGCACGTTTATTGAAATCCATTTATGGTTGTGTCATAACTGTTCTAGATAGCTTTTACATACGAATCGATCATTTTGAGGGAGCCTTTATCAAATATCACACAAATCCCTGGCATCACTTTCTAAATGAATCAATTGCTAAAGGAATTTGTGATGACGGATATATAAAACTCCTTTTATCAATTACAGGGACACTAGGGTACTGCGGATAAAGGGCGATTCCAGGAGTGGAGAGCGGTAGAATTGCACTGAACAATTCCGTGAGAGCCGTGTTTTTCTTTCTTCAACTTGACTGTAGCTTCCATCCTGTAAGGGTCACAAATGAACACAGCGGCAACGAAGGCTGTACTGTCTGTGGATATAAGGATGTCGGGTTTAGTAAACAAGTTGGTCATGAGGATATAAGGTTCTAGGATCAGTGAGAGTTTCTTGTTTCTCGATATACAGTTTATTAATGCAACGAGAGTGTTGTGTTGTCGGCATCCGTCAGAATGTGTAAGAGGACATGAGTGACAAATGTGGGGAAAATGTTCGTGGCTGTAACCCTGTCGGCATGTTAACTCCTTCGGTGATTTTGGACGGCCACACGATCAACGGATTGTTGCGAGGAACGAGCCGGCCCTAATTTGCATTACTCTGATGTAGATGCGGGGAGTACTCCTAAGTAGCCAGTTGTGAGAGGTGGCCGTCGCTGCGAAACGCTGCAAGAAGGCACCGCCGAGTGTAGTGTAGAGGGTCTCCCATCGCGATAAATTTGCTTCTTCTTCGAATGCAGTAGTCGTCTGGGCTGCTGTGTACTGGGAAGGCGATAAAACGGTGGAGGTGAGGGATTGCAGACAGCCCGTTGCAGAACCGCATTTCCAGATGAAAGGTGGTTTTCGATATGAGGTTGGGATTGAAGATTAGGTTTCCCAAGGCCGTCGGGTTTGATATTCGATTAAAAAATGTGTGCAGCCGCAACCAACAGTTAATATTCATATCCAGTGCTGGAGCTAAGGACTCAAACTTTTTTATGGACGGCGCTGAAAGATAGTTAATGCATCAGTCTCGGTAGTAGATGAGCAGTCATGCTTTCCATTCTTTGCTGGGGTTTTAGAGGCGTTGCCGTCATTTCGTGTAATGTTTTGGTGGGTCAGCAGCTGCTGTTGTTTGCAAGGTTTCACTGTAGTTGAACACTATAACCAGGATCTTGAGTGATGTTGTAAGGGGGGCGCATACTGTGATGCTTCCACTTACTCTCAAGTATCGGTCGTCAAAAATAGTGGTACATTTTTTCTTCATCGCTTTTGTGTGGATGCATTGGTTTTTTGAGTGGTTCACAGTTAACCCGGTTTCAAGAAAACTATGCTGCAGATATTTCAGTTTGAGTGCCAGTGTTTCTCTTGTACATGCCACCCCGTATGCTTGGGGCAAAGTCAACCAAAAAGATGACAGGCTCATCCAAGGCCACTACAACCAATGGGGGAGGAGATAAGGTCTGCTTGTCGAACACCCCTCCCAGGGAAAAACTCACAGATCTCAAAATAGGATTTATCAGACTTGTAACCTGAACGTTAACAGTAGCAGAAAATGGCAGAGGGATTGTGGATAACGGTCGCTCGAACGGATGTCAAACGGCACAAGCCGGATGGAGATCTTGGGTAAAAAAGCTACTCGGGCTGTGGAGGACGTTGTTTAGTAACCACTAGTGAATTATGAAACGCTGCCAGTGATTTAGCTAGGAAATTAGCCATACCGATGGGTGTGAGGCCGTCGGGTCGGGGCACAAACCCTTCCAGGGAATGGATTGGCTGGGTGACTTCAGCTAAGGGAATAGGAGCCACAGGGTTATGTTCACAAGGAATCCTGCTTCGTACAGGAAATTTCCACCACAACAAATGCAGTCGTCTTTTAATGCTTGCAAATGATCGATTTGTCGTAAGATTCGCGTTGGTTGACTAGATACATTTCAGCATGGACTTAAGAATTACTGTAACATCTTTTAACATTGATCAGTAAAAACTTATGATAAGAAGGCATGAGTAACCGTGTGCGTGATATTCCCCGAGTTGTTTTTGACGTTCACGTTGTGGTAAGCCATGCCGAGATGTAAATTCCCCGTGGCACGAAGAGCGCCTGGATCCAAAGGTTCTGTGTGATGATGATAGGTGGCTTGCCGGATTTTGGGCTAGTGTTACTGAGTGTTAAGGTAGGCCTGAAAAGCGTGCTAAACTCGCTATAGTATTAGGGGTAGGCCTGATACGTTGACTGGTTTTGGCTGGAATTTGTATTGACGGGCCAATACTTCGTAAGCAGCTGCCAGCCAGCAAGTAAACTTGCCATCTGAAGATTCTCGGAGGGGAGCCGTATGCTGGCAGGAGTGCTTCTGCACCACTGGCCGTTCATTGGCCCAAATCTGTGGTTGTCTGTCCAATGTTGTACGACGATGAAATTACCGATGGAGAAGGGGTGTTTATATATAGCAGTCAACAGAGAGTAGATGAACTCTGGAGTACAGCAGAGCTATGTGTAGGTAGATCGTTAAGCGTCGTTGATATTAAACAATGCCGAAAAGAAAATGAATATGTTAAGAATAATCACAGGGAAATCTGTATATGAGAAATGGCGTTTACACATGACGGTTCCGTCGAACACAAATAGGTTTATGACAGCGTGTCATATAAGATGGTATGGATGTCAATCAGCAGGACCCCAGGTCTTCAGTAGAAACGAAACAGTAGACAATAACAAACGGCAATGTATGCCCCCAATTGTTATTAATAAAAACAACCAAGTCGTAAACCAAAAAATATCTCATTGTGACGACTGTAGATAAGGTCGGAATGATTTCCAGGTAGACAACGTGTACGGTATCTCTGATTAACACGTAGTCGGATAAAGCATATAAGATCTGAAGACAAACCTTGGAAAACTAGTTACGGGCGTGACAAAACTCATGCAAGAAGTGGGCAACAAACTCGAAGAACAATGAGAAAAAACTCAAACATGTATACATTTCAACATAGTTCGCTCATGAAGTAACGAACAAAATCAACTAAGGGCTTTCTAAACTAGGTTTCAGAGTACACAAATAGAACCCTATATTATGGACTATAATTTGACTAAAGCTTAACTCTGCTATCTTAGGGAATCCAAGATAGGGCAGGTAACTACTTTTGAACGTCATAACAAGGCTTCATAAGGCAGACGTTAGTGTTTGGGGAAGTAGACAGATGGACATGGAAATAAAAATTAAAACTATGGGACTTCTGACTGCCATGACAGTAGCAGCGTAAACACAAATTGTTTTTGAACGCACTGGAGATTTGGAAATCTGATAGCTAAAGCTTCAGCGAACTGGAAGATGCGTCTACGGTTGCTCCGAGAAATAAGGGAGAATGTATCAAAAATTTAGACTCTATGTCCGGTTGAGGTTATATGCTTTACAGCTGATGACACTGAGTGCCGTCCGTCTGCCTCCATACCGTGCTTGATGTTTCTGGTTGTGTTTGTAGCAATTTCGGAACATTCTCTTTGATACCAGAAGTCAACTGTCGGTCTGTCTTCTTAGTCTAGCCCATTCTACAGCCACACGAAAAGTTGTATAAACAGCTGGATATAAAAGAATTAGACTGTTTTGTTTGTAGCCGAGGAGACTGGTAAGACACTGGTTCACCAGATATTCAGAAGAAAGCAAAACTCTGAAACCAAACGACTTACATATTACTTCATGACAGTGTCAATGTAATGAAACTGTAGCGATTACACATGTGCGTTATCGACCCGAAATAAATTCATAAAGTCATAGTCTTTCATCAGAACACCATGGAAAACAAATACAGCACAACATTCATTGGGAGTGCATGTGCATTCATAGAACGGAGCGTGAGAGCACATGGATATGGATTTGTGATCTAACACATATCTTTTCACTTTGTTAGAAAAACTGTTAATATTTGGCAGTCACAAAATTATGACCGTGAAACACCGAAATATCTAACACATTGGGAGTTTCTATGCTCAGCAGTGACTTTGGTGGATTCCAGCGTGAACTGTTTGAGAAATCCTTCCGGAGCAGTCGATCCCCTGAATCATTTGGTGGATTCCATATGAGACTGTGGGACGGGTGGGTAACAGAATCAAAATGTGAAATTTCAGAGCTCCTGGTGTGGCTTTGTAGCTGAGCTGGTACAGTGCTTGCCGCGTTTAGGCATGCTGTGTCTGTCGCTGGTTCGAATCCAGCCGAAGCCCTGACTTTTCACAGTTGGGTCTCATCTAACTCATCTGGTTTTTCACCTTGTAACTTGGGGCGAATTTCAGAAAGCTGTTGACGGTTCCCCCGAGGTATTAGGTACGAAAGACGAAGTTTATGAAAAACTTTCAGTTCCATCAATGCGCATAAATTCTGTTGAAATTCGGACAAGCTCTTCAGTTTTGATATGAGGCTCTCAGTTTTCGCTACGGGTTTAATCACTATTGGAGCACATTTTGATAACTAGTCTCGCTTACAACTACGAGCGGCTATCGTTACTTTGGAGATTTGTGAGCATCATATTTTGTATATTGCTCCACAGATGTTGAATTGGAAGTCAAATGAGCTCGTTCGTCTGAGAGTGCATGTATCATACGTAAAATATTTTATACGGATTCTCTGTAGTGTTCCGGTGGTTGAACAATCAGTTCCAACAGTTCATTCTCCTCTGAAGTTTAAACAAAACCATTAAAACACGAAAACTGGTAGATGCATACATTTCGCGTTGACACTTCAGTACCAACTTTATAATGGTATAAAACAGCGTTTCTACATCGAACAGGGGGGTAAATGAAACGAACACTCGATCGGTGGGCTAGGAAAGGTCGCTACGTCCAGAGCAAGGTCAAGCCCCCGAACAACTACTATTGAGTGCACAGGGACGGTTTCAGTCGATTGATTGCGACAACCTCAGCAAACCACAAGAATCTTGGACTGAGATGACGTGATAAGATTCCGAATGCGCAAGCTGAATCGATGACGTAACCAGTGGTCAGGATATCCCTTTAGACTGCGGAAGCTGATCGCTTATGCGTTTCCACGGCATGGCCGTTCTTCGGTAACGCAGAGTTCTGCACCCATTTGGGCAAATGTACCCTCGCTCTGAAGATAAAACATCCCTCGGTTCTGCCTATGTAAATTTCTTTGCAGTTATATGTAAACTGGTAGACACAATATGGGGTGATACCGACAGGCTGATCTCCTTTGATTGAAGGGACAGGCAGTTNGACAGGCTGATCTCCTTTGATTGAAGGGACAGGCAGTTTCTGGGTCCGAGCTAATACACAGAGTTCCGCTGCGTTAAATGTTCGTTTAATCGAATTCGCCAGTCTTTTTGCTGTTTGGTACATACTGTAATCACTCTCAAAAGGCAATTCTATACAAATCTTCTTTTTCACACTGACCACCTGCTGTGATGGTGGTTTCAGTCTGTTATTTCTTCCTGTAAACCTTTTCGGATACTCATTAGATTGTAGTACAGACGTGATCAACTCTAGTTCCTCCACAAGACTGTTCTGTGAACGGATTCGTTATGCTTATCTGAATGGTGTATTTAATACTGCGTGTTTTTGATGGACCATTGTGAAACTACTAAAACCTAGATATTAACCGAACCACGTGGATTCCATACAGACAGCTCCTTTAGTACAGTCGTCTTCCGAGCGACTGATTATGTCTACAAACGATAAGCAATTGTCTGTCTCAAAGTCACACGTTACTTTCAGACTGGAATGAAAGCTATTTAAGCATCGCACTAGGTTATCTATTGCCTGTTTGGAACGACCGAATACTAGTGTCACCGCCATAGCGTTTGCAATATGACAGACTTGCTATATCTGCGGCTAACTCCTGCCCAATTCTTAACAAGAAAAAGTCTGCTAAGGTGGGCGCTAGTGGACTTCCAATGGCTACTCCGTCTAGCTGGCAGTAGCGTCGATCAAGAAAATGGAAGCTGACGTTTTCAGTACCTGACAATGAAGCTTCCCCGGGAACATCACTAGACAGAGGTAAACTAATGTGACTCAGTGCAACGATCTCACAAATATAATCAACCGTCTCGTGTAGTGTGACGTTCGTGAACAGTGACCGAACTTCTGTGGAACACAGCAACTGATTATCAATAATGGTTTTGTCCAAGTCACTGATCAATTCGACAGAACTTTTAGCAGAATATGTTTGAAACTTTTGTTTCAAAGGTGTTAAGGTGGCGAATAAACAACGTGCCAATTTATGGTACGGAGAATTTTGTCATTGACAGAGTAAGAAGCGTTCCAGACTTGTGAATTTTAAATAGGCCACGGAGCTAAGATAACGACAACCCACGCGGTTTAAGGGATTTGCACGTCATCTCATCAACTATGCGCGATTGTAAGAGAAGTTGAAGATGTCGTCCTGTATGAACTTCTATTTCAGTGACGTTGTCCACTTTGTCTAGTTTCTCGCAGTAATTATACTAGTCTAAAATGCAGTGGACCTTTAATATGATAGGCCTGTTAGCATATGTATGGGATAAATCATTCCGTCACATCATTTGAGCAGTCAAACCACCTTAAATTGCATACGGCCTGCCTAACTGGTTGTCCACAGACTTTGATTGGGCAGTTAATTCACGTTTTTTGATGCAGAAAAATATCCATTTTCATGCATAAAATTCCTTCATGTTTCTTGTGTTATTGGTCGACCGCGATCTACTTCCAGTGTAACAGTGAGGAGATTTAACTAACGTTTTAGATTCGTTGTCTTTGGGAATGAACTGATCAGACGAAATCCACTCACACCCGTGCACATTAACCAATCTAAGCAGTCATGTGTGTTATTGACAGCACCTATATTAACGTAATTTGGTGATATTAATCAGTTTGTATCTTTGTCTCCAGGTTCACTTAGTCACAAATAATGCACTGTTTGCTGCCCAGTCTTATCATATGTCGTCACTGTTTCGGCACATGGTATTCCAAGCTAGTCCAAAGACACCCTCCGGCTAATCTGTACTGTCCCCTGAGATAACCCTGCGTTACAGAGCATAGGCATAAAGCGAGGGATAGGTTATGACCACTATCGGTTTGAACATGACTGTTGGCTGTATGAATGCTACTCTTAATTCTATAGTGACTAGACAGACATAATTGTCCATAAGTACAAAGCCAGCCCTAGAAAGGTCATACGGAACAGCGTGGATTTGATTACTTCATCCAAATAGGGGCCGAATTTTCATTCGTTTTCACCGCAAAAGCATGCCTGTGAGGTGAGTAGCCAAGACTAGTAAAAATATATTGCCTCCTGTTCGGTTGCAGGAAACTTCGAGCAATAGCTATTTATTAAGAGTTATTGTTGATCTCCGTCACAAACGACGATTTGTTCTAAGTTTGTAGATTCAGCTAATCGATTTAAACTCAGCTACATTCACCGCTTTTTGTGTACCAAAGTTTGGACGAAGTAAATTTCTCCACACGTTGATTTCATTTTTAATTAAGCGCCCTGTGAATTGAAAAATATTTTCGTTTTACCCTTCACAACAGCGGTCTTCAGTTGAAACCAGTTGCAACCCACCGTGCAAAAATGGGGGCGTTTGTCGAAAGGGGAATCGCTGTGACTGTCTACGAGGCTTCAAAGGAGTGGATTGCAGTGAAGACGTAAATGAGTGTGAGGAATTCCGGCCTTGTGATCCGGACTTCGGAGAATGTCACAACACTCCAGGTGGATTTGAGTGTACGTGCCGAACGGGCTATAGGCTCATGCTAGATGGTCGTCACTGCATCGACGAAAATCGAGCTCGTCATGCACCCCATTTAGTTTTTCGAGGTCGTGGTCAAAAAGGAATTGTAGTAGCCACTCGACTACCTGGCAGGGGAGGTCCCCATGTTGATGCCTTGCATGAAAGATGGGACCGGGCTTTGCGCACCATGCGTCGACGTAGAGATATTCAACGCATACGCAAACATTCAAATGGGCAGAAGTTGATTCCTCATTCATCAGCCACATCAGATAGACGATTGTTTTCACGTCAATTAACCAAGCGCTCTCTCCAGGGTGATCTAGGTCTCCGTGGTCAATCGACTCACCTCATACGTTTCTTTAGAACGATTCCTGTATGACTTTGATGAGAAAATTCTGTTATCATATGTCGCACTTGTTGGTTCGCTTGCACCTCGCAAAATTCGGTGTTTCAAGGCAAAGACTAACGGTCATTTTCAACACACTGCTAATTTCTCTTTTTTTCATTCACTTCAAATGAATACCTAATCACAAGGATCAAATCATCCTGTATGTACAGCACTCCGACTCGTCATTTACATGTATCTTTAAAACTATGATAATACTTCCTACCGTGTCTTATCATGTGTAAAGCAAGGCATTCATTAGTCGTTTAACGAATATAAAGGTACTTCTCAATTTACCATGTATATTATAACGTTCTGATTAATTGTTCCGGACGGCACACTTTCGATATTACACGTTTTCGATATTACATCAAACCAGTCTGTGCAGCTCTGACAAGCTCGGCAATTGCGTAACTACGTTTCACACAAACCATTCCAAACAGTTCCGCTAGGCTTACGAAGTTTGACGGTGTCCAAATTGCTCCTAACCCGCTGTTTTGTTCGGTCATGATTGCTAGTGGGATTGTGTGTATCTTGACATCCTTATTTTATGGAAATTCTGTTTGATTACTGAGCTACTCTCTAAGTAGGACTACTGCAGGAACACTAGCCTATCGTACCTTATACGATAGACTATCACCATGACAGTATGCAAACAATCCAAGATGCGTCTACATATTTATTGAGTTAGATATTGCAAGGCATTTTCTGCTTCGTACTTTCTAAGTGTAAGGTTCTTCAGAACTGAAAGGATCCACACCTCCACACACAGTTGTTGCGAACACTCTGGTTGTCTTTGGTGTTAGAAGAAAACGACTGTTTATATTATTAAATTCAACGCCATGTTTGCCGAATTAGAAAGAATCTACCGTTACTGTGGCATCTATTCTTTGGCAAAATGCAGATATTATACCGGGACGACGCGCAGTGCTGCTCTGCGGTTGCGGAACGCTGCAGTCGCCCACCGTTAGCACTTGTGGGATATCACTTTTTGTCAATTGTTTTTGCTCAGAGTTGCTCGTGTGTGGTTGCAGCATCATTCGAGGACGACTGGAGATCAGCTACCTCGTTTGGAAACATGTGGTCACCTCCAAGCTAAGCAGTTTTATGTTGTAGAAATGAAGTTGATGGATCCAGTTTTATTTGTGCCCGGTCAACGTCCCGTTTGATATATCTGAACCATGGCTAGTAGACCATGCCTTATCACAAAAACATGTAGTGGCTTGTAATTCGGACAGCTGTATAGGAATAGTTTATCTTCTTCCTCGGTGAGCGCCCTATTGTTGAGATCCAACAAGCTCAATATAGCTGTCTTCTAGTAGTTGGTAATTTGGCAAGTGTTTGTCAAAGTGAGAACACGTTGTATCATAAAAGTTAGAGAGGTGAGGTGTCTGAATAAGTGCACGAAAACTTCACTGGCAAAGCACTCACGGATAAATGCGTTAGAAGCGTGGTGTTGGGTTTAACGTAAAAATTCAGGTGAATGTCATCTTCGGAGGAGGTCAATCAAATCGCTACAAAAGCATCGGTTTCATAACCAAAGCTACTGACGAACATTTCTTCGTAACCGTTTGAAATGGCAGGTGCAAATTGTGGCTGTTGAAAAGATAATCTCACCTTGTACTGTTTTCCAGCATTCCGTTGTAGTCGTTTTGGTACGTGGTACAGTAGAACGAAACACAACACATACAGAGGAACAGCACTAAGTATCAATGAATTACAGCTTGCATTCAACTGTACGTAGCGGTAACATTGTTGACACTGTCAACTCCCTCTTTGCTTTTGGTGAGATCGAGGATAGTAATCGACTATCTGAAATATCACTTTTTGAAAATTGCCTATCAATAATAGTGTTCTTTCTGAAAGTAAGCCATGAATATGATGGCGCTTGTAAGGGCAAATATGGACGAAAAAATTCTCTTATCTTCCCTCTTTAACAAGTTTGTTTGTTTCTCACTACATCCAACGTTGCTACCTTCGGCTCAGTAGATCCTGGCTCAAGTACTGTAATGAAGAAAGCTATCGCACTTTACTTTATTTCTTGAGTGGTTCTTTCATTTCAGCAATAGTCGTATACCAAGATCATGCTCCTATAGACTATCGACTGCTGTCTTTATGTAGAAGTATATATTCCAGTCATAACTCTAACTTGAATCATATGTCCTTCAGAGCTTGATTTTATACCGTTGGGCTCGTTAGGCAAATACTGCCGGAAAGAACATGAATAACTGCAAAGAAACAGTCGCATGTTAACGGTGACTTCAAGACCCCGATTCTAATGCGTGAAAGGCGCTCCATCAGCTCATCCCACACACGCCGAATGACAGCCAGTCTATTACTTCTTGGACGTGCAGGTCCTGTGTCATGATTGATGAATCGAAGCAGACTAGGCTGTATGTATCACGTGATGTGATTGCACGGCATATGAGTCGTCTATATATACATGATTCGTTACTGGACATGTATACGCCCACAAAATTCAACAACTCCAGGTATTCATGTAAGTGGATAGTATCAGAGTCCGTCCAGTCATTTATAAACACATCCTACTATCAAGTTTGAATTGATGAGTATGGTATTTGAGATGGATTGAACGTGTATGTATTCTTGACACCTTGAGTAGATAGAGATTTCGGCGAGCTTGTGCTTGAGTAAATCTTAACCCTAACATATCGTATGTGACCATTTTTCCGAACGTACTTTCAACCGTCCAGTTAGACTAAATTTTGTTTTATGTGTTAGTACGTCAAGTATTCGATATATCAGAAAGACCGATAAGGGGATAATAAACCTAACTTCCAGAAAGTTCAAAGGGAACTCCAAAACGAGTCACAATGACCCAAGCTAAGCACAGAGTTGAAAATCCTCAGTCAAAATGAGTTAACGACTGGTCGTTTCTCCCTGAACTTGAACTCTTTTGTCAGTTTGCGGTTTGCCTACAAACTAGTGAGCTTTCACTAAGGCTGGTGGTCACTGGAATCAGCTGTTTGCAGTTTAGCTTTATTTAACTGAAAATTGATCTACCAGGTTCTGTTGGCCACTACTATGGCCACAATCGATTTATATGGATAGAATGGCAGTTTTGTGCGTCTTCATTCACTAATCAGTCCAGATTGACTTTGTTTCAACCCATCGATTACCTTGGAGCAGCAGATTACCACAATTGTCTGTCATACGTATGCTTGAACAAAAGAACCGGTGGTCGGACTAAGGGATCTGTTTGGTTCATCATGACTAGGTGTCGGAGATCGTGAATTAGTTGTTGCGATTTCTAATCGAAGTGTATAAGGCTGGGACAGGAACGAAGCATGTGGAAACTGATAGCGGTTACATTGGATTGGATCTCAGTCATACAATTTTTGTGGCATATCATCCTTGGGATGATTAGTAACTCATAGAACAGAGTTCCCCAGTACGCTTTTAGTTATCCAGCGTCTTAGTAAAAACAGTCGGTGTTATTAAGAAAACCCCTTAAATGTTATGAGTGCCTTAGTAGGAGCTGAAGTAGGAATATCTTGCTAATTATGATTAAAAATTTAAACTGTTCTAAACTACCACATTTAATACAAAAAATGAACATGACTAGAAAACATTGACATTTTTAAAATGATTGTGGAGCCTGTGACTAATCACAAAATAATCTATCCATGACTTCAATTCATTAACTGTAACGCTCAGTTCGGTTTCCACTCGTGAGCCAGGACAAGTCTGATTTTTACTGTTGCTGGCTTGAAGAACGTTGTTTTATACAACAAAATGCTGATGCATGCGATAGTAAACAGGACTTCGATAGCTTTTCAGAATTAATTAAATATTTCCGTTTTTAATTCAGATTGAGAACTCACAAGAGTCACAGTTAAAAGTTGCACTTTGGATGCGTTATCACCAATCGATAGATTATTCGGTTAGTGTCAGAGGAAATTCTCAACCCAATGTCATCAAGTTAAGTTCGTTTCAAGTGAGAAGGTGGCTAGGGTTTTAGTAGTTCAGTTTTGAGAACTTTTAACAGATAGTTTCCTAAAGAGATGATGAACCTTCCCGAATACCAATCGGGTCATTAATCCAGGTTAGATCATCTTTAGACTTGGTATTGACCGGAGACAGGCAGTCTACAGTTGATAGAGCCTATGCACGAATATCGACTGTGCACGCAAACCTTGTTTTGGTATACTTATTGCAATATTTCGAGTTATGGAGAATAAGCTGGAATTGTACACCTCCGTCGGGTGGCTGATATGAAGTGTGTCACCCTTCCGAGAGGACTAAGTGAATTTTTGGACGATAATGTACACATGGTCATCACATATCGTGTGGGACATGCACAGTGATTTAAGCGAACTGTAATTCGAGCTTGCAACACGCTACGCTTGGAGTTAACATACCCGATCACTCCGGCTGTTCATTCCCGACAGTTCAGTGTTCTGTCGTGGTCGTCGCACCCTACTAACTGAAAGCGGCAAGTGCGACCAGCTAATTGTGTATTAGGACCGGTTTAACATAGCCGTATAAACTAAACCAATATGCACTCGGTCGGTTACCGTGTCTCCATGTCAGCTCCAACTCACTTGTGCTTGTTAATCTTCATACTGTGGGAAGCAATGAGTGACCTACACCGATCTCCATGACTGTTCCAACTTTCGTTCATATGAGGCAGTCAACTGATCTGATCAATGAAGTTATGCCTAGTCTGAGTTTAGCCCCTGCTGTCCCTTGGAGTAATGGAACACTCCGTACGGATCACCCGAGTGCACTTTCTAGCGGACCTCATTGCTATAAGTCTAATGTGCCCATGAATCAGAAAAGTGCTCTGATTCCAGAAATGAAGACATTATTGGGCCAATAAGAGTGGTACATTTTTGTCCAGTTAAGAGCATTGCTTTTTACCCCAACAAGGTAACTAGCTACATGCAAACGATCGAAATGATGACGACATACAAATAAGGTGATTTGAAGTAGAATTTCCAAAACACGAGTCCGTAAAAAACGTCTGCTTCAAAGTAAGCTACTACTAAGCTGCAACATAATTACCTTGTGTAACACAATTTAGGACGAAATTTTGGGCTTATATTTCGACCTTTCTGAAGAAAGACTACGCACCTTGTTTTAAAGCATCTCAATCAAGTTATTTTTTAAAGGTGAAGCTAAAAATGTGTTCTTTCTTTTTTGCATTCAAGGATGATCATTTTGATATACGAGAAATAGCATTGCTTCTTCACTTGTTATCAGTGCGGTTCACAATGAACACAGAATAATCAGTTATTTTCCGATAACCGTAAGGATAACATCGTGAAGATACATTCTCAGCCGTAGAACACCCTCACCGTCGCCACAGTGATGATTGCAAATAATTTCTTATCAAGTTACGATTGTGTTTCAAGCAATACAGCTTCAACACTAATGTTCATGAAGCTTATGAACGATGGGAGTACGAAGAGTGGGAATGAAGCTCATATTTTTGAAGTTGAAGTCTCATTCGTCAAATTTGAGCACGGTTAGTGTCAACAAAGCATTCTACTCAAACATATGATATTCATTTATTGGGTTACAATTGGAGAAGATTTATTCGAGCTCTACGAAAAAATACCTAGGACTAAAGATATATCTACTCAACTTTCTCCTAAACGATACACACATTTAGCGGGAGACGTTGAATCAGATGGAAAACCCTCATCCAGATTGTGAGTGATCAAGCTCAGGGGGTCACTTTTTATAACACCCAGGTAGACTAATATCCCAGCTGAACGTGAAAAGAGTTTCAGGTTGTAAATTTGTGAATTCGAATAAAACCACCATGTTTGAAACATTAATCAGATTTGATAAGTGCCTACCTATTCACGCACGTGACTCATTCCGTTCGCCCACTTGGTCTTGTTACAAATCTCATTGAGTTTGATGTACATTTCCATAGCATTCGAGACCGGTTGAATTGCCATGTGCAAGGGTGTAAAATAAAGGGTAATTTTGATTAGATGATGTATGGACTATCGCGTGAATGGACTTCAACTGCATCGCAACGAGTATCTTTCTTACAAATACACGTCAAGCAAATTCTTTATTGTTTAAACAGTATGCCGCACTCGTTTTTATGATACATAAACATCTTAACTGTATGTGTGGTGAATCTCACAACTTTCTGCTGCTTATTACACAGCAGCCTAGATGACGTCTGGATGCTGTCCTTCAAACGGCTTCACTAGTTTTTACAGCTTTCAGCCGGTAAAAGCAATTCATATCCAATGACAAATAAATACTCCAACGAGCAGAAACTGATCAAAAAATCTAATGGAAGACGTGGGTAGTAAATGTTACTCACAATAGGGTGGAAAAATTCGGGATTCATTGAGAACGTGAGTCAATGTTATATGGTTTATCAAAAATAAAGTAATGTTCACTATTTAATAGTGTAGCGTGATTTCCAGTCATTTATAGTTCGTGCACTTGTTTCTGTTTTCCTCGACTTTCCGGCTGGGGATATGCGGGTGTTAGAGTATGCATTATCCCCCATTATGAGGTGCATTCCCTCAGTCGTTTTACGGTTGGCCACCAAACTAGTGGTACCCTTTGAGACTGATCGTCACTGAGGCCGACAGTTCATGACCTTCGTCACTGGAATTCATTAGATATTGTCACTAAGTGACGTAGGCTGTTGATCCTCTATTACTGCCCGTGTCGGCGGTATGGCGTCATGAAGTGTTGGTAATGAAGACCGTTTGACATTTCGTTCAATTGAGCACGCGTAACGAGCGCATGAATGCACGCTTTGTCTGGTGGGTTAGTTTTTTCCGCTGGGGAGACGCGCACTTGTTAGAACAAGCAAAGAAATTCCTGAAACGTTTAAGGGGATGCAAACAATCGTACCCAAACCGTGTTACCAGACTCTTTGGTTTGTTGACTGGCAGAGTGACTGTTTTTTTTTCTGGCCAGTCCGCTGATAACTACTTGAAAGTTTCAAGTGGTCCATGAAGAACGAGGGGACTTTTTTTTAAAATCACCTGAACATCACTTGCAAGTGATCGCAGGTGTCGCATTCCCATAGACTTTGCAGTTGACCCAATTCGAAAAGAAACACTGGACTCGAATTTCGCTTTTGTTAGAGTTCGTCAGTAGTGCAAGTTAATGATTTTGTGATTTCATTTTGGGGAAAGATCTTGATCGTTGGGTTAGCGATTGGAGTAAGCAGGCCTGTTACTTCTCCTACTCTCGAAGCCGTCAGGCAACCTGAACATTATTTAGGAACGGGTGTAGCCTAGCGTTCACACCTAATGAATTACTCGTATATTATGTGAGGTCAGTGGCGTAGGGACGAACACAGTTGCCTCACGAAGGCTGGTCGGATTTCTAGTCCCCATCGTGGCAAGGATACGTACTACGGACGAGCTCCAGCAAGAACAAAACCAGAATAAAGTAATTTGCTGGGAAGCCTATGGGAGTGCGACAATTGCCTTCATTTGCGGTGATGTCTAATCTTTACAAAAAAAACGAACAATCCGTCCTTTCCATTAAATGTTAAACACCCTGAGGCATCATAGTAGTGTTGCGACCTTTGTGAAAAAGATGAAAGCTGTCTAAATTTAGTCGTTTGCATTAAAGTTAGATGGGGTTTAGTGTCCAATTGTTGCTTGATCCAGTTCGACATTTACCTCCGCAGTGTAGTTAATTCAGCCATTGATCTAAGCGGCTCAAACACTGTGTCCTGTCCCACTTCATTCGCCTTACAAATTATCTCACTCATAAGACTTGCTTATAGTAGAGCAGATATCAACAATTCAGTGAGCAGATTTAAACAACCACTCAGTTATATCCAGTAAGATGACCAGCCGTAAAGCCAAGTCACACAGTTAGGCCACAATCATTAGCCTTTTCAAACACGTCCCTGGATTTTGTGTGGGTGTGTATGTGCGTACTTATGTACAACAAACAATGCGTATGCTCTTATACGCACTATTTACAGTAGGTTAGAACAGGTGATTTTTATGCAAAACGTTATATGCAAGATATAATTCTGAGTCTCCCGAGCCATTCTGATTCTCTGTTTTCCTCTTTATTCTGTTCGCAAAAATGCCAGAAGAGTGGACGATATGACTTTGGAATTCTTGTCTTACCTTGTGTCCGAGCAATGCTGTATGGAGTAGCTAGTGCAACTACTTGACAAGTTTTTTAATAGATGTCATATCATATCAACCAGAAGTGGGATAATCGAAGCGATTTCACTTGAGTTCTGGTCAGCACATTTGGGTTCATTCAGGAAACACTCTGGTATATCCCTTGCCACTTCAACTGTATTCGTCAGGAAAAGGCTACTGCACATGATGGATGTTTATGGAATCCATACGAAACCAGGACAGTGACAACAAGCTATGGGAGAGTTTGAACCGCACAGTTACACACAGATGGCATTAGACCACAGTTAGTCAATTTACACAATTTATTCAGGCCGTCACCTTTCAGAATTACTTCCTAGACGTGGAATACTCTTTCACTAAAGAGGATTTGATGTGCACAATGGTAACCCGAGTATTTTAAAATTTTATGCTGTGAATGTCAAATATGGCGGAAGAATTTTGTGTGCGCGAATACAACAGTTTCTTCTTGTTGTCTTTCTGCTCTCAATTATACGCCAGAGATGTATTTGAATGCAGTTTCTTGAATAGCTCCGAGCTTTGTTAATGTATGTAGTCATACCTCCTGGTTGGCAACAAAACTAAAGGAACTAGTGTTCCCAAAACGCAAATTTGGTACAGCCAGTATTAATTCTCTGGTTACTGAATTGACTATCTACTAGTCATAGTATGGCGAAACCCTCGGAGTTTACTGGTAAGCGAAACTGGACAGCACGTTCTATGAGTCAAACTGAAAAGAACTGAGCGTAAAATGTTGGTCTTGGAGAGTACCAGAGACAACTGGTTCAACTTTGATTGATCATGCCGGTACCATGCACACCAAGAACAGGAACGACAATCGTTGAGTTAGTGTAGGAACGGCGAGCTACCAAGAAATAAAATCCCGGGCGCAAATCTACTGGGCCGTGGGATCTTGAGGCTGTTAATTGCATGAAAGTATCTAACTTACCGTTTACTGATCTAGCGTCCTATTTTGCCCATAGGCTGGATAAAAATATAGAATAATTAGAAGAAAATAGCTAAGAAGTGACTCATCTACCTCTCTGTAACCTACGTAATAGCGATCATGCAACCGAGTGAAAATATGTCATCCACATTGTTCATCACAGTATCATCAAGTTTGTCATATTGTGACAACCAATTAACAAGTATATAATGATTAAAGGTAGCACTTTGAGAAAAACAACAGTATTATCTGTAACGGATTCTATTGAAATCTTTGGACGCAGTTGCAAACTAGTCTGTATCACCTCGTTCAGAATTTGTTACAGTGTAGCACTGTGATTGCATATGAAGCCGATTACAGTGAAGCTTCTAAGTCTGAACATGCCGAGGATAAGGTTGAGTGGAATCTGTGAGCTCGTGGTTTGTCGAATAATATTTGACTACTTCTGAATGGGACAAGCTGAGAGGCAACGTGCGCGAACACACACTATAGTTTGTGGTTTGCAGTTAAGGTGGTTAGCTGTTTTAAGAAACTCTCAAAGTTTATCAAACGCGACGTGCATTTCCACTCTACCAGCTGAATCAAGTGCCGTTCATGTCACGATGGGTTGTCAAGCTGGAATGTCCAACTTCGAAAACGAAACCTTTGACATCTGTGCACTTCAGTGGTCCAGCCAGACTGCCGAACCCTATCTGCCCAAAAGAATGAAGTAATTTGAATCTCAAAACGTGTGCTGTATTTGGTACTGGGGAGTTGCTTTAGAAACGAAGCACCTGTGGTAAAAAGCCTCGTAAGCATAAGAGTATTTTGCATATGAAGATCTTCCTTCTTGGGAAGCATTCTTTGAGGAGAGCACCACAACAAAAATCCGGAACTTGCCCATGCTGACGGATCATGTCCGCTACTTCAATGACCTCTAACCGCACTTCAGCAATTCGTCATATCTGAAGATCCGGCTAGGTTGCCCGAAAATAGCTGTAAATGAGCCGTTGATCTCCTCGTCGCCTTCAATCAATTTTCCTGAGACCAGCACATTTTATGTAGGCGGCCGGACATTTTAACCCTAGCGAATCATTTTTAACTTAATGATTGGAAGTTGTGGATTCTTACTATCACACATTAAATTGTTTTTGGCAGAAAAATTTGTATTTAGAAATGAGTGTATCGTTCGTCCACTGAATGATTCGTGCATGTCAAGGACTTAACATATGGGCCATACAAAATGTGCGTGGCTGTCAGCCACTGAACTGTTTCTATAAGAAGATGATAGGGCTGTATAGATTTTTCGATAGATATGAAGTAAATGCATTGTTGCAATGTCCTCTAGTCCAGAGTTAATAATTCATAACCAACATGTTTTGTATGCCAACAACCAATATCATTGCTTACGTTACAGCTCGGCTGCTGGCTTATCCACATGCGTAATGCACATCAATCTCCATCGCGCTTCACGTTGTTAAAATATCCTGGATACCAACTTTATATTTATGCCATTGTGTTAACGAGGGGCGCGGAAGAAGTTGGTAGGTTCTATCAGCTACTTGCTATCAGCAAATGAAATCGGACACAAGTCCATCGATCACACTCAGATTTTCCGGAACCCGAGTCCAACGTCCAAGGAAAGCACATGTTCCCATTTTCGGCCGATAGTTACAAGTCGGGTGAACCTAACCCGTGTTGTTGGATCCGGGTTTGGTGGACGAACGTTGCGCTTGTGGGTGTGTTTGTGCGCCGGCACACTTGCACGGAACGTTGACTAGCTTATCGAGACAGGTGTGCGGCCCAATCGCGGGTCATACCCCAGATGGAACAGCAACGCATACAAGATTGCGTCGGCAGCTCCGGTGAAATACCATGTATGTGCGCTGGATTGCTGTATGTAATTTTTAAATATACAGAATGAGAAAGATAGACAGTTTGGAGACGTCGGTTTATCAAACGGGATTACATCGCTAACGAAAATGATGCACGATATCTGTGTGCATCTCTGTTAAGATAACAGATCATCTTTCTGACCGACAACACCTGACGGTACCTGGTTATCGATTGCTGGGTTAATCAGCTGAGCTTTTCTTCAAATGCTGATTCATTCATGCGATAGACCGATATTTATGGTACACAACCATCACAGTTCGTTTGCCAATACAATGTAATTGGACAACAACACCTGTCATTTCATAGTTTTAAGTAACAAATTAGGAAACGTTGCAAGATCTCGAAGTTGTCAATTACATCACTGCGCAAAGTGGCATGATAGACGGTCGGATACCTGTAGAATTAAATTAATCTTGGGTAATTTTCAAACCAACCTGCTTCATTGCGGTTGAAAGCTATCTTGTTCTTCAGTTTGCTCTTGAACAGTTATCGAATTTCGAATACATTCATATATAAAAGAGGCAACTTAATTAACCTCACTACAGTTGTGATAATCAACGTTTAGCTTAAGCTGGTGATCGAGCTGACAGAATGAAATATAAACCAAACACAAAACCAACGGACGATTTTTGTTCCAAAAATCCACTCAACGTTTCAGCTTCACAATCAACTTCACTCGTCTTCACAGTCAACTCCAGCAGCAGCATAGAACATATAGTGTAAAATACTCGAACTACGTTGTTGTCGTAAGATTTCATAGCCTGAAAGAATTCCCTGCGTAGAATGGTAAACTAATGCACCGCGGACAAAGGCCTTCATATCACCTGCAAGCGAAACTACATAGCTAATATGATTTATTTCTAGGAAGAAAATATTTTACACAGTATCAATCATTTGCACTCCTGTTTTACACCCGTCATTAATAAACACTCGCAATTGTGGTACTGAAAACCGCGAAGGCCGCTCTCACTTTTGCTAGCCTATTCACCCTGTTCACCAAGTTTCTAGTAGTTAATACTTCATTTCACAGTTTCAATCAGTTTTGTTCTATTGTTCATCACCCGTGTTCGGTTTTATCAATTCTCATTCATATTGCATAGACCTGTCAGTAGACACGCTTTAGGCTTTCGATCGAAACGTTGCTTGCAGGTTACTTATGTCGTGTATGCGCATATTACGAAAAATCTCTAGTTTCATTGAATTTCCAAGCTGATTAACGACGTATCACGTGTTAGGCCAAGTGTCCAATAGACAGAAGAAACCGCGTACGGTTATATACTTGTAATAGTCCATATTATTGCCATGATTCAAGTGTGCGAGATCCAGATACCGTAATTATGACCACAAACCACTGAGTAGTTTAGGACATCAGTTCTCCAGTCATATAAACATGGACTTTAGGTGAGTCGTGCGACAGGGATGGCTCGAATCAAAAGTGGTTCTTGAACATCATGAATCTAATGACAGACTCTCTCCCCACGGGCAACGCCCTTTGTAAGGACATTAAGGTTAACCTTGGACGCTGTGCCAGGCTGAGTATCCAAGTGGATATGCCCAAACAATACTAACCCTTTCCCACTCCGCAGGTTGTTCGCACCTTACCACATGCACAAACTGCGGCCAAAACCGTTCGAATGAATAGACTTAACGGAACAGGATGGTCATTTCCATAAGAACTTGGAAAGTTTTGAAGGTGTGATAATCGCTGAGGAAGATAATGAGAAACGAGGTAGACAACGAGTGCTAACGACAGAGCATGAATTGGTCAACTCGATCAAGGAACAGAAAACCAGGAAGTGGTTGCTCAGCAAGTTATCACAGTTTTAACATCATGTAAGTTGAATTACAATACTGATTGGAAATATTCGTTGAAACGAGAATCGTTTGTTAAACATTTTTTTGAGGAATACACCACTCAAGTATGTTCTGCAGTTAATGAACACATCTACTACCCGTTAGATGGACTGGAAAGTTGTCTAAGTTGGAAATTTTCAGAGACCCAGTAAGCATGGCCTCGATAGGTTGTTGGTCAGTTGACCAGCATTAGTCACCAAAATGCTTAGCTCATTAAAACAAAGATTTGAAAACACCGTGTTTCCTTTGTTTGTAACATAGTGAATCTCCCGCTGTATTCTTTGGGGCAAAAATCTACCATATTTGGTGTTGGAAAAATTACTGAAAGGCAAGCGTCTCCAAAAGCTGTATACGATGCTCTACAATGAATAAGAAGCCTAATCCAAACAGTTGGGCTTGACTGTTGGCCACTGGTGCACTGTAATGTGACTGCCAGTGGTGGATGATTCGAGTGGCCTTCGGCCATTTCCTCGAATTATGTCTGCGAGAGGTTCGGAAAGAACGACTGCTTCTGATGGTTGGGAATAGTGGTGTTGTTGTTTGTAGCTCGGGTTGATGGTGTTGCCAAGCTCGGCGAACATATCAATACCAGAACGACTGCTTACATAAAGCGTCAGCTTCTCAGTCCGCCTTGACATTATGGACTATCGCTTGCTTTCATCGAAAAGAGGCTCACTAAGTTTACACCAGTGTCTGTTTTACACAATAAATTCCTTTGGGAAGTAATATGCAGACTTGACAGAAAGTCGTCTTTTGTTAACATTACTGTTGAAAGCTGTGCGGCAAAGACTCACCGGCGTTACTAATTACAATCGCTACGTGAGGCAGCTACTGGTGTTACGAAGACGATAAACTGTTCTGGCTATGACCGAAGTGTTTCTGTGCGGGTCTGTGCAGCACTTAGTCACGACGATATGTGATTCCATCAGTAGATCGCTGTATTTATTGTTGTACTGTCATCTGATTTTTCTGACTTTGCTTGTGTCTAAATCTTTTCATAGGGTAGGATAGCGTACGTCTTGTTGGTAAGTATCCCTCCCACGTTACTCAGATTACAGAGATGAGACCACGTTGGTAGCTGCTAGACAAAAACGAGAAACTGAGCAACACAACTGAGCAGAACCGAAACACAGGTAAGTAATCATGGTGGGAGTATGTAACAGTATGAAATACAAATCCGAGAGATTATCAATGCACGCATGGAAAGTTCTCAGTAAAATGATTTGAGACAGAGATTTGACTGTAGATTTAAGTCGGTAGCGTTGACAGTTGTGTATATCAATTTTCGGATTATTCTGATGGATAACCTCAGACTCTTCCCGTGACCATATGAATTTACCAAGTGTCCACATTTGTACTAAAATATGATCTATCGAGTTTGCTACTATCACCAGTTTTTCCGGTGAGTTCAAAAACCATTTGTGTTAATACACTATAGTCATTTTTTATACGAAAATTGTTGCTACTGATGGAAAAACCTATGTATACTCCGACATCATCGGAGTTTATTTCACAAGGAAATGAGTAAAGTCTAATCCATTCTTGATTTTTTGGTAGATTATTGTGTTTTTAAACGTACGAGAGATTTCAGTGTGCTTTTTCGGCGTTCCGATGCACTACGCTAATTTGTATTAATTACATCAATCTTCAGGGCATAGAGTTGATTAAATGAGAGATGTACGTGTTGTCCATATGAGTATTTATTTAAGAAGCAACAAAGTTGTTTACTTTAATGATATATTTTCCTCTAACGGAGTTTCGAACCTGATACAAACGATAGGAAACTGTTTGATCTGGACCACTTTTGATGAGAGTTGTGAAGTAGAAGCTTTTTGGTGTGCAGCTTGTTAATCGGATCGATATGACACCTGTGCATCCGGAAAACGATTAACGATCAATGAACTGTGTCATCATTGTTTTACAGTAATACGACATGGGCTACCGGTTTTTTGTGACACATTATTCCAAAACAACAGTTTTCCTAAATGAATTTTGAAACAGTAGTCAAAAGTGGTAATGCGGACAACCTATGGCCTAGCAAACTTCGGTGTTTACTATTAACTGACTACTATATAACAAGAGAATATGAAAAGATAAACGTGGCTCAGATGTAAACCTAAATATTTAAGGGGGGTGGGTGGGTAAAACGATGCTCTATGTTACTTAGCCATTATCCTCCAATACTTAACAGCACCAGCCTAATAAAACAGTCCGTCTAAACACCGTGGGAGACACGAGCGCTCCAGGGTAACTGGCTGGTAAATGGTATAGCTTATTTTACTACTATGTATTTGATTTCACAATGGACTCATGTTTTTCTTCTCGATAATAATTTTTTATTACGTTTTACACAACTAACACTACGTGTAGAAATTTGCCAGGCTATAATTAGTGTACACTAATGTTTATGTCCGATTTTTCACTATTCAGCATTCTGGATATCGCTTTGTTTATGGTCCATTCAACAGGTTGTCTGATGATGATGGCGAACGAACACAAAACTGGCCCTGAACGCGCTTATTTTCTCACTGCACGATCACTGCTCTGGCCAAGTAAACACCATCGCATCAGTTTAAACCTTAATGCCAGAGGGTAATTGTTAGTGGTCGTTCTAGTCACAAAGCCCTCTATTCTAAATTCTCAAGACAAATTCATATATTTATTAGGCATGCTAACACATTTCGGTATTACTTTCCTAACTGTTTTTGTTTTACGCTCAAAATTTAACTTTTTTTGCGGAAATACAGTTGAGCAGATGATGCCGTTAGTACGTCCCTCATACTTGACGCTAATGATGTTCGATGTGTGAGCCTATAGGTACTTCGAAAACTATATTTTCTTGTCACTATAACGTTTATGTGTAGTCATTGTAAGTCGTAACTAAACATTCTGTTACTGTTGTCCAATTACATACAACACAATTTCGGTGGCTCATCCGTTGTGTTAGCACCACTACGTAGAAACTGGTTCTGGATTCGAACCAAATACATCTGTAACCACTGGTACATAGTTCAAACTACTACACATGTTACCAAAACTGTGGTTTTTAATGCAACTTTAGCCCTGCTCTATGCGTTGAAGAGATCTTACTTCATTCTTGATGATATGATTAAATATTACAATATCAAATAGCTTCATAGTCATAAATTAAGTGAACGAATTCCGAACAAATTGAACGTCAATTCAGTTGAAATTGTGCAGGCTGAATGGTCTAAGAAAAATGGTTATTGAAGTTATTCGCATAATATATGGACGTAGTTTATGTACACATATTATTACCACCCAAAAGTGAAGCAAACCCGAGAAATTCAAATGATCAGTCTCCGAGAAAGTTCATTGTTCAGGAAAAATTGGAATGTATTTGTTACACATTTTCACTTCAGAAAAAAAACGTTTTCCCGATTCTTATCTCCTGTTCATTCAGGAATAGCGAGTTGTTGCCATTTTGATTTGTTAAATGTATACAGACTGTGTAGTAAAACCAGACATCTTTTCATCTGTCTACGGGGTAGTCGTCCGAGATGGGAATTTTGCAGTAAAAATAGATTACCGTCTTACCACTGACTCAACCTGCATTTTGTTAAACTGATAGGAGGATAAGGTTTTGTTTGGAGGTTCTGTAAAACACAATGCATATCTGTGAAATTCAGATGGAAGTAATTACCATCAGAAATTCCTGGCTTCACGGTTCCCACTTTTATGATGCTGTAATGTAGGTTGTTAAAATAGCCCCGGATTTACCGTGTGGCACACTTTTTGACATTTGGTTGTATTCAACAGGACTGACAGCACAATGGGACTGAAACCAAATCACAGACGACACGTAAATTCAGCTAAGTCACAGACTAAGCACAAAACTTTGAATAACCCAAAGTACAGTCGACCGAACTGCAACAGTTACTTCCGATTAGGTTACGTCGACAAAATTCTACAAAATGAGAGCCAAAGTAGTGATAATCTGTGCGATAACACAAACAAACAAACGAGTGAGAATATCAGTTCGATTGAATAAATTACCCGTTTTTTCTCACAACAATAACGACCGCCATTGTGTCCAACCGTTACACACTCATAAACCGTGCAGTATGCAGTGGAATTTTCATGGGATTTACAGGATGCTGTCCATAATTGGAGCACCATGGGCCCACACATGATGCGTCGTTACTTCCCGATTTATCACAAGTAATCACTCTCATAGGTATCTCATCGCCACCTAGGCCTTTGCCAGACAAATGATTCCCACAGCATTAAGAGTTACAGTTGAATGCAGCTACACTTAAGAACTCATTTACTGTAACTGGACTTATTATAGTCGGTTTCCTACAAGAAATTTTTTCAAAATATAAATCACATGTACCAAGGCGTTCATACTGGTCTTGTGAACAAGTGCACGAAGAAATTAAGGGAGAGACATGGACGATAATAACATTTGACCAGCTGCCCTTGAATGCTGATCTGTACAGTGAGGCAACAACTATTTGGACAGAAATTACATGGAAGCCATCCTAAAGATCAGTGAATGGTGCTCTGTATTTTGTGAGTTAGAACTCAGAGTTGACCAGATAGTACTGAAGAAAACCCCATCCCTTACGTATGGTTCACAGCACCGAAGAAATTTTATGTTTCTGAACAGCTACTACCACTTTTAGTGAGGTCTAGTCAGTAATTTTTCCGAGATATTTTGTCCCGGAATGATTTGCGCACAAATTGAATTATTTTTGGGGAGGGTAGCCTTGAAAAGAATTTTGCTCCGAACGAGTCACCGCATACTTCCTGAGCAAGTTGGATCAGTCAGATCAAATTTTCAGGGAACACGATAGGCGGCATGTGGGAGAAGTCACAATTGGTGCAACACGGACGCCTCAAGGTGACATCATCCTGGACTATCATTGGTTCTGTAAACCGTAAAGGATCAACACAGAGTTCACTATCGTCAATTAGCGATCTGTAGTTGAAATGGATCTATCATTGTTCATCAAAAAACTAAGTCATATACAACCGAATGTTACTGGTGAGCTCGAGAACGGACGAATAGAAATGTTGGTGACCGAAACAGTTGTCTACACGGAAAATGTTGGGCAAGGGTACTATAAAGTATCCGGAAAGCGCAGATTTTATATGTTCAATCAAAAGCCAGAGGAAACTTAGCACTGTGGCTCAAACGGTTGTCTGCTTAGAGGTTCACGAAGGAGCTTTAAAAGAAAGATTTTGATATTTACTTAATAAAAATGATATGAATACAATTCGTCAAATATCTTTTGGTTCGGGGAAACTTGTGTTGGGAATCCAGAAGGCGGATGACACAAAGGTTACTTTGTCGGGGAAACCAACACACTACTTAAGCGTCTGAGCACGACTAGAAACGGAAACACTCATTTGCACACCATACTCTTCTGAGGATACTCCAGTCGCTTTAGACACCATGTATCAGTTCCGTCGTGTATCGAAAGCCATTATATGTCATTCTGTCCTCCATCCCGTATCTCTGCCGTATTTATCACGCGATTATCTCGATCCGCGATCATCTCGATCCATGCTGCTACTGAATAGTGGTGTGAGTAGTATGGTGCGACCGTATCTCCTCACTACACTTGTACTTCGCTGTTGCTGGTGTCGTTATCCTAGGTAAGCATAATAAATATTTCGACCAACAGCGTAGCGTTGCGCTACTGTATTTCACCGTATAGATCAGGAGCAAGCTTCGAGTGCTTGACGGCGCACACGTGTCTAAACAAGTTGTTGGTATCGGTGCGCGGGAAAAAACACCATCGTGGGATTCACTGGACAGACTACTGGCCCGGGTCAGCAGCACAATCAAGTTGAAAAGTCGATCGTTTTCGCAGCTGTCTTTTTTCCGACTGGCAGTTAACAAGTGCATTTGCGCAACAAAGCTGTTAACGTCAGACAGTCGCACATGTGTACACTGGCAAATATTGCGCACATGTATGACGGAAACATTTTCACAGAGTTGCTTAATATTCAGTGTCGCAACTGTAAATACTGACTCTAACAAGAACAGTAGGCTTTTATTTAGCTACAAAAGTAGCAGTAGGTTTTCTGTTTTTAATTTTAGAAGTATACGACGTACAGTTTATACTTACAAAAGTTTCGTTGAGTCACTAGTTTTCCACGCGAACATCCAAGACTTGATTGGTCAATTCTGTTCACAGTTAATCTCGAACTTACCAAAACAGACGTTTTGCCTATCATTCAATGTACAGTCGATGTTTGCATATAATCCCCTGAAAAATGTGTAAATTGAAGATACTAATGTTACCATGCACTGAAGATATCAACTTCGACATTCCAGTTTCAGTTGGCCGGCAAAGCATCAGTTTACTGTGTGTGACCCACCTAGCCCAATTATTGATGATGTTGCTGTAAGAAAGCTAAAGAGAAAAATAACAGGGCAGTTAACCCGGATTACAGGTCGATGGTGTCATTTGTCCCATTGTGGACGATCAACAAGAAGTAAAATTTAACGGATCGTTTGTTTCATTTAATTTACGTTGAACTTTTCATATCATATGCAGTAGGAGAGAATCTTGCTTCCGTCCAATGATGTGTTTGCCATGGAGAAGTTAGTATCTACGTTCTGAAAGTTTTACGCGTGACTCTTGTGAAAGCTTTCTCTGCTACCCAAAACAATCCTACTTGCGGGAGCTATCAGAGCTGTTAGTAGACATGTTGCAGCTGGTTGGCTATTTTAAGCCTTACATTAGTAGACTCAGTCATGTGACATAAGAATCCGTCCTGAAAGTGTTCACAAAGAACGTGTTCCTTCATTTTCTCTATAAAATTGGTGATAGGCGCTGACTAACTCGCCGTCGTCAGCTTAGCTCAGGACATAAGATGTAGATTAATCAGTGGTACTGGTCAAAACCTTCCGGATTCCATAGGCCCGTGCAAAAACAGTCGGTACAACAGTGAGTCTCTTTGATGAATGCTGTTTAATTACACCCTACATGGGCGAAGTTATACATCAGTTACGCTTAGGAGTCGAGAAAGTCACTCCTAAATAAATCACACAGTCGCCTTACGTCACAGTCACGCAGGAATAAGCACAAACAATGTCAGTCGATGAGGCCTTTGTATTGAGTGGCGTCGACAACAATAAGGATTCCAGTTCTCCCCATATGTCTGACGATAAAAGCTGGTACAAAAGAAGTGGTTCGGGAAGAGACAAGTTCGAAACTGTCATCGGACAAGATCACCTTCAACTAATCCATTTACCTGTCTGTACCATTGATATAAGTGACCATAATCCGAACGGTGCAGACATATCCAACTTACCCATTGACTGATATTAGTCAGCGACTAGGGTCTCAATCGATGACCCCTACACGGCATGTTCAAAACCGGATATCAGTCGTAATTCAGCCTTTTATTTATTTTCTATTGGATATCCACAACACGTTCTGTAGAAACAATCTGGCCATTTTTACTCAGCTCATGAAAAATCTCTGTCCAACTTTTTCACTATCCGACTTGTTTAAGATTAAAAGAGCTCATTAAAGTCGTTATGCTATCATTTCTCTGCTTCACATCAATAAGGTTCATCAGTGGCATTCACTTGGCAACTTATGGAGGAAGAAGAAGAAGGTTGTTGCAAATGATTACATTCCTTTTTCAAATCCTCAATTTCACCGAACACTTTCTGCGTAAGAAAATGCACAGCAAGTTCCACTGGTCATTCCTTTGTCCGTGTGCTGACCACATTGTTGGTTGCTTCAGCCGTATTGTAGAATACCTTAAACAATCAGAGTAAATCAATCTGAAGATTTATCTGAACTTCAGTTGGTCCATCTAAGATTCTTTAAAAATGAAATTAAGTTGTACATTGGATTAATTAACCAATCATTGAATTAAGTTACTATATGGAAAAAACGATCACTTTGAACGATGAAGTTAAACCCACAGTGTTCTAGCTGTGACAGATTTTTCAAGCAGTCTTCAGTTTAGTGATATCCACTGCTGATTATCTCTAACAAGAGCGGAATTGGGAAATTGTGCTTCATTTCAAAAGCACCTTGCAGGAGAGCCCACGAGAATGCGAAGGCTTTGCGCACTTATCTGTTTTGTTCAAGTTACATATAATCAGAACCCCCAACCACTAATATGGTTCTGTATACTTTCGAAGACTTCGCTGTATGCGAAAGCGTTTTTGCGCTGCATATCTAAGGCTCTGTGCTTCTGCAGGCCAATTACTGTTGTGATTAATAAATATACACGATACGTTGTGAGACTGAGTTCCTGCCTTAAGAAAATCTTTTCCTCTTTTGCAACTCAAACATTCTTCATTACCATCTATTATCAGACCTCGTTATTAAATCTTAATAAATCTTGTCTCATTTGTTTCACTAAACTCATATGGAACTTAATTATTGTGGCGAAGATGACTACTGCCTGAATGGCTGTCATAGAGTAGAATAGTTGGATACACCATTTTAGCATTCAGAATGGTTTATTGAGTTTGCAGTTTTCTTTGTAGCTCCTTTCTAAGTCTGCTGTTGTTTCTCCATCCTTTGAATAACGCTGACTGGCTTAATGAACTGCGTGGTCGTGTCGGTTGTTAAGTACACCTGTGGTTGACGGCTTACTCAGTTATCGTCGTGTACGATCCGGTTCGCCCCTGACCTCACGGGCTGTGGACAAAAGTTGTTTATCAAGTTGGACGGGACCTTCGCTACGAGCGGTTAAGGTTTTCGCAGTGCACTTACATTTTCCAGTTGCTGACCGAAAATTAAGACCTTAATTTTACAAGTTTGATTTTACTGTCGGAAGTGGAAAGCCGTTACAGTAGAATTTAAGAGCAAGAACTAGCTGAACAGACTTGGAGGATTTGAGTAACTTAATCTTTATACCAACCAGAAGTACGCAGTTCATGTCTTCGTTCATACTTGCGAATTAAGCCGCCTGAACTACCCTATGGTTATCAGCTGTGAATGAGCTGTATTGGTTTACGGCCTTTTGAAATGCAGCTTTGTGGACAATGTTCAGATGAAACGAACTAAAAGTTATCTTTACTGACTAATTTCACAAGTTGGCTACAATTATAGCTTTAGTAACTCAATTGTTTTATAATCCTCAAACAAACCTGATCATATTGCATACCTTCATGCATAGTTCAGTTCACTAACTTAAAACACTTCAAGTCCGGACCACAGGAGGAACATGTATTATGGACGGGTACCAACAAGAACACAAGTTTGGTCTTCGGTATACTTCTAAAGGGGGCTGAAAGAAATTTCGAGTCTAGTGCTTCATCTCGAAAGAGACTGGCTGGAAGGTCTGTCTGAATGTGAACAACGCGGCAAAGTGGTGTTCAATTCTAAATGAGCAAAAACCCGGACTGTTTATCAGTAACAACAATAACTGCCAGTCCTGATTAAGCAACGATAGTTTGAAGGTGCAAAGTGAGCTAGCTTGGATACCTGTTACCGTGACGTGTCCACCCACGAGTTGTGCCTCATGTGAGGTCATTGATGTGATGGTCAACTAGGTCGCCTCACGAAAGCGTAATCGTGGTTTTAGTCTCAGCCGTGGTAAGGATATGTACTGCCGACTAGCTCAAACAAGAGAAGACCCCGATTACTGATAGGAAATTCAATATTTCCGTCCAAAACCGCTCCCTTCCTTGAGAAAATGATTTTATCCAATCAGAGTGAGTGGAAATGTTGCTAACAGTTGAGAGTTGACCTTCGCTATTACTTGTTCGACCTTTATGCCGCTATGCTCGTTGGTGGTTTAGTAACCTTAAACAATATTTTTAGTAAATGTCCTTAGTTTTTTTGATTCGTGGATGTTTGTAGGTCGCTACGCATCATATAAATATTTTATAATTAACCTTTGGTTACAGGCGTTGCTGGAGCTGAACAAAGTTGCGCCTTGCATCCGTCTTTTGGTTTGTCTTGGGAGCGCTATTTCCAGGGCCAACATTTCATTTCAGAAGGGGAATCCGATTTCTCTCAAATGCATTAATGTACCGCGGACGAACCAACGTATTCTTTCGATCGCTTGCAACAATTATAATCTTTTCCAAAAGGGGACGACTGAAGATTGTGGAAACACGTAAACCATAATTATTCATGCGTGGTGTCTGGTTTCTATTGACTATATTCCCGGGTTGAAAAGTACCAAGTTGGCTGGATTCGACCCAAAGTCAGGAAAGACATACCCAAACACAACAAGCCACCTACAATCCGGAATAAAAGTCCAAACGCATGTTAAGAAATTTTCACATTTAAACTCAACTTCCAACCCACTCCATTGTGTTGCAACATGTACCAGATGTTGAGAGGGGCTGGTTGCCTGGTCAAGATAACTCGGGTACTTCATACCGGCGTCCATCAACGCAATTGTTAGATATTTAAATGGATTTACTGTTAATTTTGAAGCAACTAAGTTGTGACAAATCTAAGCCTCCACTAGACTCCGACCAAAGAAGGGAAAAGATTGCTTTTATGTTACATACACCCTATTGGTCATCAATAAATTAGTTAGGTAGTCGTGATTAGAGCTCATTTTGGGCAGTTTACTTCATACAACATGTACTACAGAAAATTTCGGTTTCAGTAAGCAAACAAAAGTTACTTTTATTACGTTACAAATTCGACGGACACTTGAGATTAGTTCATCTTCTGCGTGCGTGCGCAAACCCATTCAGCGTTCGATTTGGATCAGAACTCATTAACGGGATAACCGAGTTCGGACGGGCAAGTCTTCTCAAAAAAATAACCTGTATATTGAGTTTTATGAATCTCGGTCACTAAACAGTTCCAAACCATTTGCAACTGAGTTTGTGTTAGTGTGTTGGAATAATTATGCCTGTGTGACAATGTACAGGAATAAAGGCTTGCATTGCAGAAGTTGTCCGACTTTACCTTCCAACCAGTTCTGTTTGGTGGACGCTTGTGAGTGGTCGAGAATATCAATTATTTCACAATTGCCAGCAGCCCGCAACTTTCTGCAAACTGTAGGTTGTTTCGTCTCGACAGAACACACTTGAATTCTTGAATTTTGAACTTGCTAGTGTTAGTTAATAGTGCGCAACCTGAGTTGGACCTCATCTGCCGTACTTATGAAACAGACGTGCAAACAACTAATGCACTGATTTCACAGTTTAAGATGTTTGGTAACACCTACACGTGACTCGATATCACTCTTCCAGTTCTGTATCTCAGTTCAGTACACTTCAAAACAATATTGTTTCATCTCTTTTGTTATTCCAAATAAGTTCAGATCAGCGCACTGGGGTAGGAAGTGAAACCAGAGAAACTTACGCTGTAGACTCAACACTAACTGGGATCCTAACACATCGGGTCGGCGAACGCTAACTGTGTGTCAGCGAGGCAATTCTGTATCTGCCAGAATGAATGTGCATGTTCTATCTGGGTCAAATTTCCCATATCCTGCTTATTACCGATGCTGCTGATCCAATTCGATTCGACCTGTTACCATAAGCCCTCGTTCACAGTTGAGGCTACAGTGTGTGACGTTCCCATTCGTTTTGTGCCATTACAATCCACTGACATTAGGAGGTACAGGGCATTACGAGCTAGACCTGTTGAGATATCTCATCCTGGGGGGAAATGATATCGGGCACTCTAGAGCCTTAGACAGAAGACGTACAATGCAAGTGTTAATACAGTAAAATTATCAAACTGTGGCCTTCATCTAGATGCACACATGTGTGGCGTTCGGGCTTGTATGATTCCATCGGGAAAATAGTGTCTTGCCAACTCCAGCTACCGAATTTAATTACTTCCTTTGACAATTATGTAAAGCTGGTGTAGCCGTATTATGAAAAAAACGACCGTTCAAGATTAGGTCGAATATTAACTGCGGTTTCTAGCTAGTTAACTATGTTTTCAACTGGTAGCAAGCAAATATCAAAGGTTTATCAAGTGTTATGCTGATGAAATTTGGAATCAGTAAATCAAAAGAGTTGGACTTTGAGGAGCTGCACTGATGTCCACAGTAACGAGGTTTCCCATTTCCTCATAGTGGTCTAGAAGTCCACTTCAAATTTTGCTAAACAAATGCATTGCTTGCGTTAAACCCAACGCACAGATGTCTTTTGTGACACAGAAAGGTACACAGACAGCAGACTGCTTTGGATAATAACACAACCGGCAGATAGCTAAACGATTTTTCTTGCTTACCAGGTGGCTGTTGGGCAAAAACTAGACCACCAAGTGAATTTGCCTGTGTGAAACGAGTAGAAGTAATTTTGCACCCAGGAAATGGATCGGTTTCAGACCGGGCACCATTCTGCTAACGGCCTATCAGTAGTGATGTCATTCAGACAACACAACTAGAAACATGACTGAAAGATAGCTGAGCCGAAGGATGAGGCTTAGCCTGAGGTTATTCACAAGTTGCTTAACTAAGTCTAACCCAGGAGCTTTATGTAGTATTACTTTTAACAATAGGTTCTCGAAATGCCAATCACAATCCTGATCGCACACTTCAGCAATATTTCACTAGACAAGTGTTGTGCAGATTGTACTAGATGTCTTGCGGGATGTGACCAAATTAATGTTAGACAAACCGTTCAGTTGGTGAACTGTACATTGTTTAACATGTAATCCCCTAAATCGAAATAGCTCCAGAGAAATATTTTTGTGTCATATTCAGTTGCCTTATAATGCATAACGTTGCTAATGAATAGTCGCGTGGACATAAAACGACTCGTGCACGGAAATTGGGGATAACCTTTAACATTAGAAAGATCGGAAACTGGAAGCAACTACCGGAAACGTGTAGATGCACTGCATACGAAGCGTCAACAAACAGACTGGCGCTGCATTGCTAGTGTCGGATACAGAAGCACATTAGCCGTGCAAACTCGTTTGCTTTTTGGCTCTTTGTATTTCCACATACCTTGTTACACACATCTACCGATAAACAACTTCGCACGTCAAGGGTGTTGCGTGGTCACAACAGGGACACCCTGAAGACTATTGTATTATTTCATGTAATCGAGAGATTTGTCTGCACACCGTACACCATGGATGGATGCTTTACCACAGTGGACTCGTGTTGGGGCCTCTGCTCAAGCGTTTATCAAGGATAAACTGAGAAGTTATAGCAAATTAGGATTGTTTAGTCATATTCCGCTTGAACGCACATGGGTTTAGAATGCTATTCTACATCGCTTATAACTAACAGCGTAACTCAGAGGTCATTTCCGGACGTCACTATGCACAGCACTGTTTGAGTTTTTCGGACAGAGATTCATGCTCTAAGACTTATCTACAGTTGTAAGTCATTTACAGCACAAATAAGAACATACAGTACGTTTCAGCTGTGTTGCAGAGCAATGAAAACGCCGGCCTGCAGATCAAATTTTCAACTGGTGGAAAAAACGTTAGTGCTTCTCGGTCACCAGGTCGGTCAAGATGAGGTCCAGCCACTGCTCAAGAAACTGCTGGCGATCAAGGCTACTCCAGTGCCTACGTCGAAGAGGACGTTGCGACAGTTTCTCAGTCGCGTTGGGTTCTACGGTCGCTTCATCAAAAGTCCCAGTGACGTCGCTAGCCCACTATACGAAATTCTGAAGAAAGATGGCCAGTTTCACTGGTCAGAAAAAGTCACTCAAGCGCTTGTCAAACTACAATTGACGAATAAAGGACAACCGATCCCGAAATTGTCAGTGACTGAACAGAGCTTCGTTGCGGCATCAGATACGAGCGATGTAGGAATTGAAGAGGCACTGAAGCGGGAAAGCGGTGTTGTGTAATATGCCAGTCGGATACTAACTCCTACCGAACGAAACTACGCAACGGCGGAGAATGAGTGCATGGCGATTGTGTGGGACTTGGACAAACAGAGGACGTACTTCCTCGGCCGACTTTTTCATGTGGAGACCGAATAAAAATCGTTGGAGTGGGTTAAATCGGCAAAGGACCCTGAGGAGAGCTGGTTAGTTGGGCATTACGACTACAGGAGTATGACGTCACAATTCGCCATGTAGCTGGAAAAGAGGACTATATTCCCGATTTGCTTGCCCAAACATAACACATGGGGTAGGTTCACAAGGACGTGATCGGAGTTAACAGTGTTGAACTGGAGAACGATCCTGGAAAGTTACAAGCAGCTCGAAGGATGGATAGAGTGATTAGGGAAATGATTGACCAACTTCTGTTCGTAGAACAACCATCGGAAAGCGAGGTGAAAGCTTTCAGAGTGCACTGGTCAGACTTGCGGTTGAACAGTGTCGGAATTTTGATGCACCAACTGCGGGGAGTAGGGAGGATGAAAGTGCCTGTTATACCGACGGAAATGAGAGCGACAGCTGTGAGGGGACGTCACCAGCTGGCTGCTAAGTGGTGTCATCGAACCTTCGAAATGCTGAAACAGATGTATATTGGCCGGGAGTGAAGAATGATGTTAACAGTTGTGTGCGGACGTGTCAGCAACGTCAGCTGCTGAAGTGTACTAACCCTTCTCGGCTTCAAGCTGTGGTTCTTCCAGACATGTCTTTTAAGACGTCCGAAAACAACACTAGTCTTTGCCATGAAGCTCGTAACTCGCGGTCCGCGGACAGATATGTGGACAAGTTGTTATTCAAATAGCAGAAGTCTACGCAGCTGTCGACAAAGTCCCCAGTGCTGCGAATTCAGGCGCAGATGCAGGAACGACAGTTCCTCCTGGAGAAGACTGAAGGAAATAAAGGTCTTATCTGTGCTGATATCCATTTCAAACTTGGATGCTGCGGTCGCGAAAGCCGTAGCTAGTTGCTGAAGTTCGTCTTCACTGTGAGCAAACAGTACGCTGTTATTGACAAGCAGAAGCATGCGCATTGTTTTGGTATGTAACCCGGTTGAAGCGCCGAAACGACGAATATCCAGTAGGTGCTCATCCGTCGGATGCTCAACCTCATCGTCATCCTCCGTAGAGTCCACGCTGTGCATCCGTGTACAGTTCCACACACACACACCGACAAACACGGGTTACTTCGACGACCTAGACTGAGCGCCGTGATATTCTGTTTGATCACTTGGTGCCGACATCGAAATCCCGGACAACTTATTACAGCTGACAGAGGTGCATAGGGATAGTCGATAAATTCAGATCGAGTGACCTTTCGTTGCCAGGGGGGCTTCTGAAATAAAAGCGTTCCAGATTTAAAACGTGTGCCTCAACATTTGATTCAATTCACCTGAGAACAGGACACAATCAGGCGGCAACTCTACAACGCCATTATGGTAGACTTGCTTAATGGCACTGGGAGCTAACAAACAGATGGGCAAGTAAACTCACTACTGAGAAGCTCTGATGAGAGTGAAACTCGAGTATAGTGCTTCTTCTTTTAGTAAGAGGTCAGCTGGAAAATTTACCTGAATGCGAAGGCTTCGATCAAATGTGAGTAATTTTCAACTTGAAGCCCTAGACAATTATCAGGTATAAGTCAGATGCACTAAACCGGTAAGTTTGAAGCCAGCTTCCGACTCATTTCGGTCAGTATTGATGGGTAATACTGCTTACATACTGGACGCAGAATAGTTGGAATGGTGGTTTACTTTCCAGGTCTAGTGAATATTTGGTGAATACAACCGGATATTGGGACCGATGAGGCAGTATTCGTGAATGTTTTCAAGCTACTTATGTCTGTGTTGTCGTGTGAAATACATATGTATTCAAAACGTTAATTAAGTATGTGCATCCGGCCCTTAAAAACTTATGTTTCTGACTTACCTGCGACTGTCGTCCATTCGCAGTGCACAATGAGGCCGGCAATAAATTGATCGGGCAGCGTATTAATGAACAGATTAATAGGATGGAGACAGAATGCATACGGCTGCACAACTTCCAGTTAAAAAAATTTCAACCGAATTTGAGATTCGCACACTTGCTCTAAACCGTGGGTTTTGAACGTTCTATCAAGTTTATGTTTTAATGCATTCACGTTGTTTATTTTCGAGTGGGGATTCGATCTTTTTTCAAAACTCACCATCGTCTTTGATTTAACGCTGTTCTTATGCTAACGGAAATCAGCGCGCAAACTACAATCGACAGTCACATAGTCCACCTATGAGACACTCTTCACTGCATGTCGAAAGCAGGACAGTCATGAAAAAAATGAATTGAATGTATTTTTTTCGTCCGAAATTTGTAAAAGAAGCTACCGACAAGAGATGCGTGTACAGCGGACGCCCATCCTAGATTTCTGATAATTTTTGCGGTCGATTTACCGTCCGTGCTTCGGATGTGAAAGTGCTTTGTGAAATTGCACATATGGGGGAATAAAGGCGTATCCCGTTATTCGGATTCGAAGATAGTTGTTCATGTACAACTTAAAGTTCCGGGAGAAGAAATAGTCTGTTTCTGTTTTCCAGTCCCAGTGTTTTTCGGGGGGAAAACTGACTGTGGTGAATACCCATGAAAAGACTGAAAAGAAAGTCAGCAAGAAACTGGATTGTGTGAGCTACTTGTGCACAATACTAAATACAGGAATGAGATCACTATTCCATTGATATTTATCTCTGGTGGCTTATGAGGGTGAGTCGTGATGATGATGAAGGAGCTCTAAATGCCGGTTGTTCCAAATGTTGCCCTCCATTGGTGTTGTTACCCACATGCTGCACAAAGTTTCAAACATTCAATGTTTACGACGGAGGGGAAGTAGTGAGATATCATGGCACGTAAACATGATCAATCCCTGGAAACTGTTGAAAACTTTAGCAAGAAGTGAAGAGACACTCGTAAATCGTATATTAAGCCTAGATAGCCTTCATATTTAAGTCTGACGCGTAGACTGACTATCGGTGAGCTCTCGGTAAACAATAATCAAACGATTCAGTGTGTAACACTTGATAGCATTTGCCATCTATGTGAGGCATGACACTGTGTGCTACCCAGTGGAGTGCTTACAGCTGCGGTATTATTGAATTCGTTGTGTGCTTATATCGGTTTTTTTCGTGTTTTACTCTATTGCTTAATCTGTGATCTGATAGTGCTTGGAATGATAATTGTACTCGGAAGTTCGGTTTGAGGTTTCTTGAAGACCGTTTCGTCTGGTCGAAACCACCATCTTAGGAGTAGCTCTCTGAGGCTACAGCATTAGATGAACCGCTGGGTCTGTAGCCAACATCGAAACGAACAAACTGACTGGATCCGGGTAGATTGGGCCCCCGGCCTCGAACCCGCGTACAAATCGCTGAACAGTCGTTCAGCTTCTGAGGGCATGCATCCTAGCACATCCAACTGGAGTCAGTCATCATGATACTGTTGGTTGGTGAATTCAAGCATAGACTCGGTGCACAAATTCAGGTACTCAACCCGAGTGATCGGATAGCCTGGTCATCGAAACTACTCGGATAATGTGGAAACACGCTCAACTCTTCGTAATTTTTTCTAGCTATTTTTCTGCCACATTAATACTTGAAAGTGAACAACGATGATCAGGCTAACTTCACTCTGTAATGTTGACTTAAGGTAAGTTTGGTCGAAAATTCCTTATATAACGTTATTCAGAGGTCCCAATTTGAGTTCATCTATATGAATTGATATGGTTAGTTGTGATTTAGGTTATTTTTCATTTTTCTTCCCAAATACCTTTATCTCCAGTCTCTCCGAATCCGCACATTCGCGGTGGTTTACTTTCAAATGTATTTTCATCGAAACCCTTGTTCTCTTCTGTGATTGCTCTTTCTAAACCACACAGCTTAGACCCCGTAATGTGTAGATAATTTTCGTTTTTTCCCAACTACATAACTTAACAGTAAATCTATTTATAAACTCAACCAGCTTCGGTGCTAACTGTATGAACATTTCCGTCGGCTTTGTATGAGCCACCAGTCCAGTGATGAAATGACTGTACTCACATAAAGAAACCAATGATTTTCAAACGCAGCCCCAGTTTGCTCAGGTTGATGTAAGTAAGACTAGTGTTTACATTGCTGCATGGATCTATCAGATTTTCTCATGAAAGAACGATTCGCAACACGAATTGTGCTCTCGTTAACATGTAGTGGCCACTAGCTAGAAACAATCTGACAGGTTTGTTAAACTACACTGAAGTTGACTAACACTCGCATTTCCCACAAAATAAAACAACCAAAGAGTTACGAGAACGACCTGTTGGAAGTAAATTCTTGATTACAAAGTATCAGATTTCTGATTACTGATGAGTAGTCGGGGATTTGGTTTATTTTCAAGTTGACCATCACTCACATTTGANATTCGGTCGTGCCTAATGTGAGGTCAATGGCGCAGTGGTTAACACGGTTGCCTCATGATTGGAATATCAGATTTTTGTTCGTAGTGGAGTAAGCAAAGTGTATCAGAAAGATCAATGAAAAAACCGCTGGGGTAGGGGCGGTGACAGCCGGTAATCTGAACACAGATGTTGACAGGTTACACCTCAATTCTGAATGGCATATGATCCGTTTGCCGTTCGATTGTTTCTCACCTGACGACAGGGTGATGGGCACTGGCAGTGTAGTGAACACATTTAATTTGACCACTAACACGTAGTGTGGGAAAGAACAGACGCATACACACCTGCCTTTATCCTGGAATCAGTTTAGTTGTCCAATCGATGTGTGTATAGGGCCTCAGTGTCACCATCCGCCCAGCCGTTCGATTGTTTCCATTTTGTCGGTAGGTGGCCGGTCCATTTGTGAACGTTCGAACATGGCAGTCCAGTCGGCGTACTTTTTTTCGATCGTGCCGGTGTCGGTTATGTTTATGGCTGTGAAACGAGCAGACCTACCCATGGCCATGACAATGGGGACAGATCAAACCTAAATAAGATGGACAGTCTAGTGAAACCGGAATAGCTGTCCGGTCGTAAGCGTCAACCCACGACTTGCAGGAACATTGTGAAGAATATAAACGAACTTATCACACACACACAGCAAGCAACATGAAAAGTAGGAATGCGGGTTCCAGTGGCAAAGTCACAATCTTTATACAAGAACAAGGATTATTCGTATCTACAAATCTAGCCTCATACGATTAAACTCGGTAGCACCTGGACATTATATTATTTTTTGGATTCTGCACTTATTTCCAGTTATTTTTCCACGCATCGCTTACAAAGGGTTTAATTTGTTGTGGTATATTGTAAAAGTACTGAACATGTTGTTTCAGGATAAAATACCGTCCAGTATCGCTGTAGATTTTCACGCAACATCATCCATAAGTCCCTACACGCCCTCGGGGACTGCAGCTGGTGATATCATGGGGACTTGCGATGAAAACAACCAGTTTTGAAAGGTTAAGGTAGACGGACGTTTCCACAACCAAGTGGCAGGAAAAATGTCCTGTTTAATAAATGCTTGTCCAACTGGTGGATTTTCAGTAAAGCCAACATGAAGGATGCCAATTATTTAATTATACTGACTAAAAATGGAGTGTTGTGCGGAAGAGTGTGGCCTAACAACTTCGATGACACGCATGGCTATTTTTTGTCACTTATTAAACCAGAGTTGAATTAGGAGCTCACAGTTGCAAAGGCCGAGTGATGTCGTCCCAGAAGATGCCCTTCGTTCGGGCTGGCAGGAGAAGTAATTGTACTGAAAAACGGAATTACCAATGATAACACAAAGAGTTTATGCAGCTTTCACCTACTATCTTCAACTGTTTTGAAAACGCTGAATACTTCTCGAACTCGCTTCTTTAGAGAGAAAAAAGAAACGTGTGTTGCGATATATAAACATTTCTTTTAGTCTAATTAGTCTCAAACGTTAAACCTACAAGTTATGTGTACATGTATACTAAACGAATAGGGACAAACAGTGACTAGCCACATAAACAGTCTCACTAACGGTAATCTGATGGATTGTCTCATCTGATAATTTTGATTGGGCAGTGCAATCGAGGATGTGGGATTTCGAACGACGTGTTCACAGGGTTCACATTATTGTGACATCAGTTGTTTCAACCATTTCGGTAGGTGTTCCGTTATTCTCAAAAATAGTTGTCGACCTGTTCTACCTAAGTAAGCGTCAATACAATTGCAACTGAACTGATACACAACGTGGGACAGAACAGTTTGACAAACTGCATTTGTAATTATGAAGAACTGGTTGTCTGGTGGTATGAACTAAAAGCAACAATGTAACCATAAACGTTCCAGCCCGAGCACACTTTGGACAGTGCATGAGATCGTTCTCTAGATGGTCTTTTTGTAATGCAAAAGGTGGAAAATATCCATTTTAATTATGGGTCTCGATGAATCTTTCAAAATAGTCGTTTGCTGGTGAAATTTTTCTTAGTATCCCTTGTTCTGTCCGTAGTTCGTCAGAGGTGCAGATGCAAGTGGCTCAATGAAACAGGGTTTTGATCAAACTGGGTTTGCATGCAATCAGAGAAAAATTGGGAAACTAATGATATTGACCAATGAACGTTTGGTCTCGACAGACTGAACTCTGAAATGTGTCATCCTCACGTATAGCAATGAGTATAGTTGATAAACATGCAATCCACTGTTTGGTTCAACTTAGTGAGGCAAAGACATTTTGGAGGTGAATATTGTTAAGGTTGAGGAGGACAGATTGAAGCGATCAATATCAGTAGGTGAAAATATTGTCAAGGTGTCGTTTGTATAATGAGACATTGGTTACATTATGTCACCTAGTGTTTAGTCCAGCGGACTGGCTATGGTAACAGCCTATCTGTCTGCATGCAAATTCCACAAATTTAATTCAACATTCTGTAGGCAATAAAATAAGAACTTTAAGATATACTACTACAACACCTACAGAGGAGTATAAATTGTGGACAAATTCACATAAAAATCCGCTTTTCTGACGAATGGAAACATTAGCAGAAAGAATCAACATCCATACGGCACACTATTTGTTTACTTATCAAAATACGCTCTACGGTTTCTCTTAACCTAACGAAGTGCTGACGAATGGAATCCAAAAATTTGCACAAGTCAGTTAGCGACCTCATGGTAGGCGAAATTGTTCAAGCACAAGAGCTGACATAAAGGTGCACTATCCTCATGTGCGTTTGAAACTACTCTCGTTCGCGGCTTTTCTGTGCTGCTTGATTTCCGTTACTTGTACTGTCATACGTGTATCCATGTAACAAAATTACCCGAAGTTGTTTTAACACGCTTTTCTAGTAGTGTTTTGATTTCAACTGTTTGCCCACTTTGAAGTTCATCCAGCATCCAATCCACCCTGATTGCAGTTTAATCAATGCTGTGTAGTAGAGGCTTTTAGGATTTGAAGCTCGTCAGTAAGTGCATATCCTTGCCACGGCCGCAAGTTGAACTGCGGTCACGCGTTCATGAGGCCACCGTGTTGACCACTACGCCATTGATCTCACATTAGGCACAACCGATTCAACAAATCTGAACGCCCAACCACTTTCACTTGAAAATGAGTCAAATTCCTGACTACTCACCAGTAATCTAGAATATCGCTTTGCAGGTTAAATGACATCAGTGATTTCGACCTGTCTCGGAAGTCCTAATCGCGGGGTTATCGATTGGAGTTAACAGGACAGTTACTGTGTCTCCTCTCGAGACGATCGGGCAACCTGATCATTGCTCACAAGCGAGAGTGGTTGAGCGTTCAGATTTGATAATTTGGTCGTGCCCAATGTGAGGTCAATGGCGCAGTGGTTAACACGGTTGCCTCATGATTGAACGGCTAGAGTTCAAATCCCGGCCTTGGCAAGGATATGCACTGCTGACGATCTCCAATGAGGGCGAAACTCGAGTCTAGTGCTTCTTTCCAAAAGAAGCTGACTGGAAAGTCTATCTGAATGCGAAGGCTGCGGTTAAATGTGAGTGATGGTCAACTTGAAAATAAACCAAATCCCCGGCTACTCATCAGTTATATAAATTTCACTTAATTTCACATCCCGCTAATGGGCAATATAGATACTTCAAAACACTGAGTCCTCCGAATTCCACTTTCTACAATCAGCTGTTGTGTGTACCCATTTGCTTGCTCACGCCGAACACCATACATTGGTCGCATTACAAGGCGACTGTCTGATAGATTGCCTGAATATCATCCTGCATGGCTGAACAGTGGTCGGATTAAAACGGTACCAAGCAAGAGTTTTGTTCATTTGGCCCACTCCAACCACTGTCAATGAGAAGGTGCTTTTCAAAATGCTTACCAAGCGCCAAGAAATCGATCAAAAATGGTGATATTCTGAGTGTTGACCAATGCCGAGGTCCAGATTTCACAAGCCTGAGCTTTGCGCTCAGGAGACGTTTGTGTCGATACTCAACATCTCCTGGACTGCAATCAATCAAACTCACAGATTGGAACAACGGTTGCAAAACTGCTAACAAAGGTGCAGCCTATAGTCTCTGTTGGCCGATTCTCTTGCTTATCCTGGTTAGTTTCCACACTTGTGTTCTAATTAGCTTGAAGATCAACCACAGAAAGCAAGTCGTACGCTAATTCGTTGTTCCCTCTATCCATCTTATCAGCACATCAGGGGGTTACTTGTTACAGGAGGATAACATTCCACATGCTGAAAACACGTTAGATAACATCAGCCCAATTTGTTATCGCTGAACGAGCTGCCGCCTGAACTGAAGTTGATTCACCGACTGACTAGTCAACCTGTTATTCGCAAATCCGTCGCACTGGAAGCGCCTGCTTGCAGTGTGTGGCGGATGAGATTAAGCGAACTTATAGGTCTCCTTGCTGTTTTGGTACATTGTAAAGAAACACTACCAACATTTCCTTTTAAGTTACCACTCTTTTGGTTTGATGATCACAAACTACAGGCCGATTGCGGATTGGAAAAGCAACCACCCGGTTAGGAATTAAGCTCGTGTGGTAGACAGAATGGTTTGTTAAAAAGTCGCGGCTGCAGATAAATGGAAGCTACTTTGCACATTTCCAATAGACAGAATTTAGCTAATCATCAAAAAGGTATTTGGAGAATATGTTTTGGAATTCTGCCAGAAGAGCGACGACGAATACAGAGGGCTGGAATTTTACAACAACAGAGTTGGTGCACAGTTGCCATACGTATTTTTAACCATCCGGAATTTTGTATACCCACCAACGCCAGGTTAACACTGCTCTCCGGTAGATTGAGAAAGTTATCTGCACAGCGTTATGACCAATTAAACGATACCATCAGGTCATTCTACCCACGGGATTTGAATAGTCTTCAGATCAGTTGCCACTGGTTCAGTAAACAACAGAAGAGAGCTGTTGATAAAAAAATGTTGATGGTGTGGACCGGTCCACATGTTGTGAAGTTAGTCAATCTGCCTTTACCACTCAAGACATGCGAACAAAATAATTTCGTGTTCGGTTGTAGAATGGGAGGTTAATTAGGCGTTAACAAAATGCAACGAACTTCTTTAGTAACCATCAGATTGGAGAAATTGTTCTTCTGAGATTAGAGCAAAACCACCACTGTAACCCTCGGCGCCACACACTGACGAATGTAACCTATCCCCAATATAGCCAGTAAACAATCCTATTTGAATTTGTTTGGCGAGCTCAACGATCGCTACTTTCTAAAGACTGGGTGTTGCGAAGTTCCATACTGTTGTATAACATGACAGATCGGTATTCTGTCCGCATGGTTTGTTTTGTGTACACCTCTTAGTGACCTGAACCAGTTGTTGCATGAAGTTGCATGTGCAGTTCACAGCCTCTGCTGGTTACCGCCTCGGAAGCCGGACTGCCCGACCGATCTGTTAATCGAAACCTCTATTCAACCGGAGAGCTGGTACAGTAGCAATCTGACATAATAGGCATAAATCATTATACCAGCCGACTGTTTGCTGCATTTGACGCGCTAACAGTGCCTTGCTGCGAATAAGGAGGCTAACGCACCAACCTACATGCTGTCACGTCTACGGCGCTGCTGATTCACCACACAATGGGCAAACATGGTGGCAACCTGTCGCGGGGTCATCACCTGCCTATACGCCAGGCTGGTGGACGTCAGATGCTTGGCAAAATCGTGGTATGATGGCAGGTGGGTTTATCGTTTGCTGCATGGGGCACGAATGTAGCACAATGCAGCTGTTACGCCCGTATGGCGCACGCAGATACACACGCACGGGCACCAACATGGCTCTCTAACTACGAGCATTTAATCGGTGCAAAATTGGCGGAAAGAACCGACGCTGTAAACAAACCAGAGAAACCGTCATCAACTTGTACGGAGAAGGAACTGTAAGATTAATTGATAGGTTGTGAATCCGAACAATCTCGAAGATCACCAACTGGTTAGCAAAAATTACAAACGGGATACTTGCCCAGAGGCAGTTTTACTAACTTTCATAGGTTACTGCAGGTGTACTGTTTGGTTCTCAAAATAAGTCGGAATTCATCGGTTTATGGTAAACTAAAATCGTCTATTCTTACCAAAACACAAAGTGTTTCAGCGGTTTACACAGTACTTCGGTTTTCTTTTCATCACAGAAGTTCAGAAACATGGTATAAGTTTCAGAAGAGTATTAGCTAAAATGCTTAGTTACCAGTAATGGATTTAAAAACTGGGTGCCGTCATATAAAATTCATTATCCCACTACGAATAAAAAGATGTCCCATATTAATGCAAAGGTGCCGTCACATGCTAGAATACCTCGTTGAAAACTTCGGGAGAGTAAGGATTTCAAGAGTTATTTAAAGTTGAAATTTTTTGAGGGCGAAGCAGCCGATTCGTCTTCTGAATGAATAGTGTCGATCGTCTTCTGTGATGGTCACAACTGCTCAGGCGCTGACAATGGTCGGGGATAAACTGCGTTTATGAGCAAGTTGTCATGTTGTTCAATAGGGCTACTGAGCCAGTACAATCAACTAACAGGACAAAAATGAAAGATGCAGAAAGAATTTCGCGAACATCTGGGTTAGCATTAAAAGTTCAACAGAAATTTCGACAATAAGTTCAATAGTATCAATAAAGCGGCTGGAAAATGCCATCTGCTGGAAGTTTAGAGTGAAACCTCAGGGTCGAGAGTGGCAGTATACAAGGGGGCAGCAAAATCATCAATCACAGACCATCAAAAACAGACAAGCACTCTTCAGCAAGTTACAGGTGGCCTTTAGCAGAAATAAAATGCGTTACACGGTTTTAGCATGTTGGAATAACCTGAGTTATCAAGCCGTCTGAAGACTCTGTTTGGTGTCCTCAATGTGTGCATGAAGTCCGCGTCGCAATGCGGCCTGGGGTAACACCAAGCAGGATGTTCCAGATTGGAACCCATCTGAGAGTCAAATCAATATTGCCGGAGAGAGTGCAATACCTCTGACATAGTAAAGAACGGTTAGGAACTGACTCAGTTTAAGCAGTCACTTCGGAGGATATTGGGCACTGAGTTTTGTGGAACAAATTGTTGTTCTCAGTGCGCTAAAGGTTCCCCAAAAGATAATTGTGACGAGCAGGAATACCTAGCTCTGGTTAAAGACAATCAGATAAACCGAACCTTTTCAAAAACTATCGACGTGAAATATCCAAGATGACAAGTATTTCAGTTACTGTGTTAGCATCCGTAACCCTCGAGAAATATTTCAAACACAACAGGAGGTCATCATGAACTGTCTCTTTTTACGGTCCATTGAAATGTGGTGGCAACCATCTGTCTGATTCTAAAACATGAAAATGAACATTAAGACACCGAAATCGGTATTGCATTGTCATTAATCTTCTCTCACAAAGGTAAAACTGGTGAGTTTGCACTGAAACCCTTGCAAAAATATATGTTATTGTCCACGACAAGTAAAAAGAAATCGTTGGATCAATTTTTCAGAAAAGTATTAAAGAAAATATTGCAGGACGATATAGATCAGAGTGGAAAACGACGGCTTGCCATGCTCTGACTATTCATTGGAACTGGACATCACACACGATCGGTTGTAGTTGTCGCATTCTCAGAATTTCCAGTAAGCTTTTGTATTTGAGTGTCCCTCTTGTTAGAGCTCATCACCAGCATATGCACTTACCATGGCCATAATTAAAACTCTGGTCATACTTTCATGGGGCAGTTGTTTCATCTGTTCACAGTAACTTAACTTATGAGGAGCGGAATTGATGACTGAGGAAAGTAACTCACCTCTCTTCATGCAACCCGGAGGACTGCAACCCTGCTGCCTATCAGGTATGCGTCTGGACTACCATTCCGCAGTAGTCCGTCATTCTGACACCTATTCACAGATCATCGGTTTATGTATCTGGCGTGCGTGGTACTGATACGACTGAACACAACCGAAACACCCGACTATCATTTGATTGTTGAACTTGGAAACCAAATGTTTGCGTTTCGTTCCGTTCAGTTAGGTCCCGAAATTTGCAGGTGGTTGCCAATTGATATCCAATTTGAAACATTGGCTCCCACCGATGAATCCGAAAAAGGCCAACGGCAGCCCAGCGACTCAGTTTGCGAAAACAACTTGCGCAAATTATAATGGAAGCAAGTGGGAAGAGAACATTAACGCAGTCATGTCCGAAGCGGTCAGCCAAGTGATCAAAGCATGAGTGAAAAGATGTAACTGAGGCGTATTCACCGACAGGGAGCATGGGATTGATGAAACATAACAGGATTGTTGAGAGTCAGAAAGTTATTACGAGTCCAGAAAAAGTATCAACAGATCGGAAAATCTATATAGATCGAACAAAAGAAGTAAGCAATGTTGGGAAGATCTGTACGAATTGAACATGAGTTAAGAGAGTGTACACCGAGTAATACTGGTTAAAATGACGGTGCGAAACGGATACAGAGAGAATACGAAGAGTCTGTCGGTTATTAGGTCCTATGCGTAATAATTCAGTCTAAAATTACTCGTTTGAGAGGGACTACAAAGATGGAATGAAACCAGGAAGTAGTAATGACATTCTTACCAATTAAGTGCAAGGTTGGACGCCAGCTGTCTCTGGGGTTGAATCGATGTATTGAGACGGCCTCCGGGACATTGTGCGCTTGCTTTAGTTTGGGTCTGAAGACCAAACTGAAGGCGGTTCTGGGATTCACTCACCGTACGATCTGTAGTAAGTGTATTATAATATGTATTACTAATAAGTGGTGTGGCAGATTTATTATTTTAGATGAGACCCAACTGTGAAAAGTCAGGGTTTCGGCTGGATTCGAACCAGCGACAGACACAGCATGCCTCAACGTTGCAAGCGTTCTACCAGCTGAGCTACGAAGCCACACCAGGAGCTCGGAAATTTCACATTTGGATTCTGTTACCCACCCGTCCCACTGTCTCATATGGAATCCACCAAATGATTCAGGGGATCGACTGCCCCGGCAGGATTTTTCGAACAGTTCACGCTGGAATCCACCAACGCACAAACCTTTGATTTGCAGTTCAAATCCATTTTACCGAGAGGGAGATTCCAGTCTGATGCTTGTTTTTGAAAAGGGACGGCCTGAAAAGCTTTCTGAATCCATCACCAGAGAAAACAATATATCAGTGGTTCTTACAGATGGTTAACTGTCACACAACCATGAATAAAAAGAAAAGCAAACCCTGTTTAAGAGGAAAGAAAAAAGGGGACGAAAAGGAACTTAGCTACATAAAAACAGTCACGTCTATTTTCAAACATTCGAAAGCAAAGTGTTCACATATTGAAAACAACCGTGCTGTAAATGAAAGTAAGGCAGCATCAATAAGACCAGTTCCTTATGATTTTCACTGTCCCGTGTCATTAAATGCACTTACTTTACGGACAAATCGGACAAAAAAAGAAAACATTTACGCCATCTCACCTAACGTTTCAAGCCACCGGCTCTGTGAGTCGCGAGGTCCCCAACTAGGGAGACGTAACCGACCTATAATGGCCAAACCCTTCGTGAACGATTTCATTTCCCTGCGCCGGGTCATCATCCGTCCACCTCGCCCCTTGCGCCAGTCGGCCACAGTGTCGACAGAGTGCTCGGTGTGGCAAGCGACAAGCCGGTATCCTTAATAGATGACCTATGTTCGTACAAATGTGAGGACTAAACAAAAGAAATCGTTTGACAATCAGTGCCAAACACACACTTCCTAGCCTCCTCGTCACTTACTCGCTGGTGCCACCCGATACAACCGACTGAACACATACATGAAGACGGTTCACGTCTTCTACCCTGAGTGGGAAAGTTTCGCTGCCGTAAAGTAATACAGCCCTCATTGGCATCTTACACACGCGAAACTTAAGCATCAGGGAGATACTTCTTTGTCACCATAGGTGCACTAGATTAGTGAACATCGCCTTAGCCTTAGAGATATGCGCTTATATTTCATTCCCTACATCTCCACCCTCGCTGATGCAAAGTCATAAGTATACAAACCGGTCAACAATCTCCATGACTTCGTTATATAACACTGAATCTACGTTATCACAGCAATCTTGCAGGAACACTTTGCATTCTGAGATTGCAATGCGCATTTCGAAGCACTCAACAGAACGCAAAATAGCGTTCGGCATTGCTTGTGTTGTTCAAACGGCTTATTTGAACGACTTCATCGGAACCACGCGTCGACCGAAGGAGGGTGACCAGATCCGACTAAAACGCGTCCTTGATGCCGGTGTCACTACAGTCAGTAAGAGCGTAAGTAGATACAATGAAAAGACTTGAGAGTTTTGCGTCTGCGACTGGCCTCAATGAAACCTGCCATACAGACGGTACAACGTCTACTGTTAACAGAAAATCAACCTACTAGTTCGGCTGTGGCCGTCGTGCTGAGGACTATACGGACTCCAGCATGACCTGTAACGGCAGCCGTGGAGTCACCCGAAATGCATAACCAGTCTCGGGTAGACAGTGTGAGTGTTGTTAGTTCCATAAGTTGACTATTGTCCTGGATTCTAGTCTCCGTGATACAACAGACATCGACATTCAACGAGTTTAACGCTCGTACGAGAGTGGCCTGCTGATCTATCTGTTTTAGGGTGTGAACGTTCTAGGTCTAAGCAAGGGACGAGAAAGAGATGGGACTTATCGGTATAGTGTTACTATTATTAGCCACATCTGTTGTGGTACCTGCAGACCGATTCTCAGCAATGTGGGTTGAGAGGGACTTGAGACCTAAATTTAGATGGGGTAGTGGGGGAGGGGTCAGCAGTAGCATGTTTTCACCTATCCACCTTGCTGAATGCAGCAGATAGGGCCACCCAGTTTATACCGCGTGAAGGCCGATACAGTGTGGAATTACTGGTGTTGTGATTATTCATGGTTGTATGTGGGCTGGGATACAGCCAGGATGTCCAGACCTAGACAGGAGAACGATTAGGGTTCTCAACCAAAGCCTTCGGATCAAAAGCCTACACCGCAAGGCAGCGAGTAGGTAGCAATATACTAAAACTGGTACTTTTCCCGGAAAAAGAGATCAACCTTTTCCCAACCCCCAACCTTGGAGATCAGGTGACTGTGCTTTGTCAGATCTCAACCTATTGGCCTACCTGACATGACTGACTCTGTCGGTATGGTTTTCACACCGTCTAATTTGGCTTAGTTTGGTTCATGCTATCGAGATGCGCAAGCCGTCACACTGCGTCAGGGTCCAGTCTCGTTGTAACTGAATTAGCTGAATTGAATAACTGTTATCTGTTATCATCCTCGTTTAAGGCTCCCTTAAACTGTCAACACTTTTCATGTTCTGTATCAGTTCGATACGGATTTATTACAGACTGTAACTTTTCTCTAACGGATAGAGTTGAAATGGAACGCAATCTTCCCCATGAAACTTTCTAAGACAGAAGATATCGCGGAGATGTTTCACATTAAACCCAAATGTGCTGTTGCCCTCGTAGCGACTACAACTCAGATGAAATCGCTCTGATTGTCTACCTTCCAGTTGATTTGTTTCGGCCCAAGGGAAACCCAATCATGCGACCTCCAGCATTGCTGAGACTCCAATGAGGACGCGCTTGTCTTCAAAATTTGCACCAGTCCATGTGCTTTTGCATGGATAGAGTGCACAGAGAAATCATAAATTCAGGTGACTGACAAATTCAGAAATATGCCTTACATAGGGCAGTTAACACAAAAATCACAAAAACTACGTGCATGGTACGCTCAAGAATGTACGTGTCGTCGGAAGGTGGGTATACGTAAATACATCCACATAACATCTTCAGGGCGTGTCGAAAAAGGCTAATGAATATGTCCAAATTGTGTGCTGTGATTTTTCGGCTCATTATCTTGCCAAACTCTAGTGGGTGAATTTTCCGAATTGCTGACCGAATTGTTGATATCTAGTCTACCGTAAACAACTTTGACTAGTGAGATTGTTTGTGAGGTGACTGAGGTTGGAAAAGTTATGATGTTTGAGTCGCTTAGGTAGACAGCTGAAGTACCCACACTCCGGAAGTTAATGTTGAACTAGAGACAGCAACAACTAGACAACAGACCCAGTCTGCTTTTCACATAAACGACGCAACTAAAATTTTTTTTTCAAGAAAGATCGAAACACTCTTAATACCACACTCTTAATAACAGACAATTCAAGATGCCATACCGCCGACATAGGCAGGAATAGAGGATAAACCATCTACGTCATTTAATGCAAATGCAACGAATTTCAACAAAGAAAGCTGTTATAAACCCACGGTCCCAGTGACAATCAGTCACGATAGGTACTAGTAGCCTGGAGACCGCAAGACGGGTGAGGGATCGCACTGCATGACAAAAGACAGGACATTAGCCGAGGAAAGCAGTGGATTATTACGTTTCATCTGTCGCTAATTTGTACCGTTCCCCATACAAACAGTTAGAATGTATATGTATCCCAAAAACGAGTGCGGCATACTGTTCAAACACCATAGAAGTCGCTTAACGTGTGTTTACAAGAAAGATCCTTGTTCAGGTGCAGTTGAGGTCTCTTCATGCCATAGTCCGCTTTTAATTGGGCACATCACCTAATCAGAAATGTCCTTTATTTCACAACCTTGAACATGGCAATTCAACCGGCTTGGAATGCTGTGGAATTGTACATCAAGAACTGGATGGGGCAAACGGAGTGAGTCACGCGTGTGAATAGGTAGGCATTTATCGAATCTGATTAATGTTTCAAACATGATTGTATTACGTGAATTCACAAATTTACAACCTGAAACTCTTTTCACGTTCAGCTTGGATTTTAGTCTACCTGGGTGTCATAAAAAGTGACCCTCTAAGCTTGATCGCTCACAGTGTATTACGTAATTGTTACTTTACCGGATCGGTGTTAAACTTCAAGACTAAGCTTACAGTTTAACATGCGACAGATTGACTTACAGAACTCAAAATAAAACATTTCGGGTTGGTAAGCATATATATCCGAATTCCGATTTTCATACGGGTTGAGAATGGTTTTTCTCGTAAGTGGTTGTAAGCAGTGAACTCTTATCTACTCAATAGGTGCTTGGGAGTGGAAAACAAAGATATTAGTTCGGAAGAAAAGCACCTAGTTACGGTTGCCAACTTATCCCGTGTTTTCAATTTTTTGTGCCCCGTGATCACAATGTTCCCCAATGATCACCGAATATCTTACACTCCCCAACTAGCTAATTGAAAACAATAGTAGTATATAACGTGATCTCCATCCTGTGGCTAGTTTCGAGTACTTGTTTTGCGATTAAAACCGATGGACTTTGGTCTCGTGGAACAACTGGTGTGATAGATGCGGCCACTTGGATTTGTGTTTACCTTGTGGTATATTCATTGATCACATTCCCAGGGATAGATTAGTCTTCTGTATATAGCACTCACGGTAATCCCGTCGAGACTCCGTTACTTTTGGTTAACTGAAATCGATAACCCAACGGTTAGAATTTCCGAGTCTGGAGAGAATCTCCAATTCACTCAAACCTGCTGAGAGTTATTTTAGATTGATAATCGGGGGGTCGGTTAATTTCAAGTTGAGCATCATTCACGTTCAATTACATAGTCCACATTCAGACAAATTTTCTAGCTAGCCTTTTGCGAAGAAGAGCACAAGGTGACAACTTTTTTCAAAGATGTGATTTCTAGCTTATTGCAATCTAATATCCATCCGGTTGCCTGCAACGGAGACATTGCTCAGTGCATTCAGTAATTTTATTAGGTCAGCCAGATGTAAAATAATCGTGCGCTTATCAAGTGGAGGTAACAGTAACTGTGGCTCCTATCGAGGCGATCGGGATTGATCACGACTCACGAGTGAATGTGGCTGAGAGTTTGCTTATGGTAATTTGGCTGCATCTAGTATGCTGTCAGTGGCAAACTCAATAACACGGTTGCTTCATGGAAGCACATACGGAGTTCAACTCGTGACCGTGACGAGGTTATGCACTGCTAATGAACCCCAACATGAACGAAACCCGAGTGTAGGACTTCTTTTTGAGAGAAGCTGAATGAAAAGTCTACTTGAACGCGAAATTTGTGAATAAATATGTATGTTCAATGCAACGTTTGTCAGGAAAAACTTCTTAATGCTTCTCAATATTTATTAAGGACGGTCAAGTATTTTCCATAAACCGCGATCACATTTAATTTTTTGCACTTGTTACGTTAGAAAACGTTGTACGACTAAATCGTTTTCCTTTTTCTGATTTCATTGCACTGTTTGCAAAAGACTCTTGTGGTCACTGGTGCCAGCGTCATTCGTTTGTCAAAAAGACGGAAACGTATTTTAGACGTCTCCGTCTGTTCACTCTCATTGTCATTTTAAAAACACTGGTCACAGAAATAGTGTAGATGGTAACACAGGTCTGGATGACGTTAGTGAGAATATTTGATGTCCAAATGCGATTGAGATGGTTAGGAAGTTCAATGAGTTTCAAGATCAAAGTTTACCGTTTCAATTCTTCAAAATGGGGCAATTTGATCAATCGGTTGGTAAAACTATATAAACAGTGTTGTGAAAGCAATTAATAAATGTCTATAGTAATCAGTGATGCACAGCTCGGATACGGTTCAGATCTATAAGGTGCGAAAGTACGATTATTTGAAAATGCAGAAGCCGACTGAGTCATAACAAGCGCAACTGAGTCTAGACGTATGGACTGATCATCACTTGCAACTGACCGCGGCTGTCGCATTCCCATAGAAATTACCATTGATCCATTTTGAAAAGAAACACCAGACTTGAGTCCCACTCTTGTTGGAACTCGCCAGTAATACATACCCTTGTTACGATCGGGATCAGAACTTCGACCGGGGTTTTGTGAGGCAATTGTGTTGACCACTGTGCCACTCGCCTCACATTGGGCACGAATGACGCTCGATGTAACCGAGCGAGACAACAGCTTAACTACACACAGTCAAAAAGTATTTCGTGGTCTTTCTACAGACAACTTGTCAAAACCCTCGGGTTCTGAAAGAGAATAATGAAAATTTTTCACAACAATTACTTCGGCAGGCATCACGGAATTCTGAACAGTACAGCCCATGTAGGCACAATCCAACCTTTGAATCAGCTGATGAATTTGTGAGACAATGAGATAGGTGAGTGTTTTCATCTGACGGAATATAGAAAGATTGACTGGGCTGAACTCTGTTGCAAAGTGACCTACGGTCGATATCGTAATTTAAACAGGACGACAAGCAATTCCCTCACAGCTCTGACAGAGTTTTCTTTTCGAATAGCCTCATTGAGAGCCCCGCTGTTTTGAGCAACTTATCTGGCGGAGATTCAGCAAAGTGAGCAGGCCTGACAAATCACAACCAATCGATCTCAAAGGCTGCAGTGAATTTTTGCCAGTCTCTGGATGAGTTAGTTACTCAGTTCTTCACATAGCGCAAGACTGTCAATCGTTGGAAGAAGCCACGCGTCAGGATAATCCTTGAAAATGGAGTGACCAAGTTTCGTTCGATTTTCTGCACGTTCAGAGCATCGGAGGTCTTCGAGAAACAAACTCGCATTTTAAATGGACGATGCAGTGAACTCCATGAACTCTAACCAGTTGGTCCGTCATCACCCACGTTCAACCCTGGAAGCATTCGCTTGTCTAGCTCATTTTATTTTCTTCACCCAATGGAAAATCTGGAGATGCTCGCATAAGATTAATAGTCAACATCAATGAACCTGGTATCAAAAATCAAATAGTCGGTCTTTTCCGCAATTACATTGTGAATCAAGCCCAATTTACTCATTGTGATAGTCAACCTGCATCGCCGTTTACCATTGCATCTAATGTTTTACAGAGTGCAATCTTTTCTTCGTTTTTGCTTTCTCTTCGTAAAGCATGCTGTCCGTTTATTAGCATATTTTGCATCTTAATATGCAATGACGTGTTGATGAGACTTGAAAATCCAGCTCAGTTCTCCTCGCCCGATTTGTCGGGCATTTTGTCCCAATCGTTCATCATCATCATCATCATCATAGACAGCAATACATCAGTGGTTAACACTAATGCTTAACTGCCACACAACCATGAAGAAACAGCAAACCCTATACAGAAAGAGAGAAGGAAAAAGAAGGGGACGGGAAGGGACCTAACTACTGAAAATGACTACGTCC
>QNGE01001478.1:5601-23734 GCA_008508345.1 Paragonimus westermani | reverse complement strand
ATGAGTGTCCACATCGACTTTTTCTGTTAACTAACTGAGGGGATAGTTTGGTTAATAGCATGACATGTCCATTTTATGGTAATTATGTTTTTCACCAAGTTCAGAAAATCCTCATCTTACGTCCAAAGCTCAATTTCTCGCTTCATTTCACAAAACTTCACCAACCGGCTTGTCAAAACGTTGAATATAGTGTTCACCATTTTAGCTAGGATCATAAAACAGTGCGTTGTAACAGTAATCTCGAACACACTTTGTTGATCTCACTGTTTCTGACTATTTCACAATGTGGGAAACGTTAGCACCAAATGCCTATCTAACGTAATTCACGCAGTTCATGAGGAACTTTCTGAATACATTTCTACATCTTCCACTGAGTCTCAGCAAAACACCTATTTGTACGCCTTCTGTCCAGTCCCTCTTCTTTGGTTTCTTATTCAACTAGAACTCCGTACAAACCCAGTCTTCTAATTATTGCGTTAACCACGAAACGAAACCGAGTTTTTTCTCAGTTGATACCGATTGTGACCATTCAATAACGTTTTTCTGATTACTGTCAATGTGTGGATCAAGCAACAAGGAATCAATTGTCCCTCATTTGCTAAAAACAAGAAGTCTCTCTCACGGGGTACACCGGCATACCATTCAGTTGAGCTGGCACATAACCATAAGATTTCCCAGTTACCGGGTGGGTTCCTAGTGCGACTAGCGAAACACTGGTCACGTAGGGCTACACAGTTCTTACCCTCAGTTCGATTCCAGCCAAAGACGGATCGGCTACACCACTTATAATAAACATATAGTGGCGAACATGCATATTTTGACGCGAATTTCAGCGCGGCTTGTATTTATACGCCTCACATCAGTGACGTAAATTCAATGAGGTAAAGAATATCCACCCATTATTTAATAATCAACAACTGCGGCGGAAGACCGACCACCTACCGTTCAACTTGTACATTGTCCATTCAGATCGAAACATCAAGTTCGAATTCGCCCTGAGGGTGCACACAAGCATACATACTAACCTGGTGACAGTCGGCTAATTGGGAGTCAGTGGTCGGCTCCCACAACCCACCCGGGTGGAAACCTGTACTACCGTCAATGCAAGCCACAGAACTTTCCTAATATGACTGACTGGAAGCTAGCCGACAAACCAACATGTCTTTAGGTCTCATGAGGCCAAATAAACAGAGAGAAAGACCGAAAGGAAAGGATGGAAGATGCCAAAAAATGTTATTGGTCTCGAATGAAATGTACTAATACCCGATAAACACCTGTATGTACTATTCGACGTTCTGGTTAGCCACCCAGAAAAGTTGTCGACTCTTTTGATCATCCGATAAATCGTCCCACTAACTGCTGACCTGCACTAAAACCAGAAAACAAGTGATATTCATATTAACAGTTCAGTCTAAAGAGAATATTGCGACAGTAGACTAGACTAGACAAGAGTACGTAGGTAGATTGTGAACCACTGGACAGTTATACCTCGTTTTGTGTTCATTTGATTGAGTTACTGACAGAATTTTGAACTTACGGTTTTTAGCTAACCACAAGCCGGAATATTTTTGAAACAGTATTTTGTGTGTAGACGTCATTCAAAACTAACGTTTCACTTGCCAGTCAATTTATCGGAGAATAAGGAACAATGCATTCATGAAAATCCTCCATGAGACAACCGCGCTGACCATCGCACCACTGACCTCAAATTAGGCAACACTGAATTCACTCGTGAGTAATACATAGGTTACCTGATAGCCCCCAAGACAGAGAAAGTGGCCGTTCTGCTGACTCCAACCAATAACCCCATGAATAGGGCTTCTAAGTCAGGTTGAAATCTCTGATTGCTCCAAACCTTTTGAACAGTATTTTAGAGTACTAAGCGCAAGAAAGGATGTTATTGAGATGTTGCCTTGTGTACGCAAGTTGTCTATAAATAATATACTCATCCGTGATTAATATTTCCTTTGTTCAATAGTTCATCAGGCAGCTAAGTGAAATTCATTCAAAGTTGACTCTGAACTTAAAATTGGAATAAAAATTTGAGTTTAGAGTTAAGAATTATTCCGTGACTAACCTGTGATATGTCCATCCCAAATCTCTTTCAATCTGCACGGTGAAAGTCAGGATTTCGTGAAGAGATTCATGTGATGAATCAAAGGAATGCCAAATAGGTTATGGCCACCGCTCATCTTATAGGTTAGTGGGTGCAAAGACAAATTCCAAACAAGTCTAAATAACGACAGTCGCATGCGGTAGGCTGAATGACACAGACGCAGCCATTTTAGATGAGGATAGGGTAATTTAAAATAAATTAAATTAAATCGAGATGCCACTTTGAGTAACTGTAACAACGGGGTCGGAGTTGAGGCGATGTGAGAAAAGGCATCACGTGAAGACGGGATTGTATACTACGTGGTTGAAGTGTGTAAGTCTCTGAAATAGACCGACTGGAAAAGTTCGCAGTCAGATATTATCGATTTTCAAACTGTGAAAAGTTACGCCTCACTTCCAGATTAGAAAGCGCTTTATGTGCCCAAGAAATTAAGCATTTACACGTTCAGCGATGAAAAACGAGGAACATGCCGCTAATTTAACGGCAACATCAAGTGATCTGTTAAAACACTGAGGACGACCGCAGTGGTTTTCGTAACTGTGAAGGAAATCTTTTCAGTATGGTTGTAAGCTAAAAATATATTTGGGCTGTGGTTGAAGAGGCTGGGAATAGCAAGGAACTTATCGTCCTTCGTCAAGCGAACCTGCGGGATCATCTGCTCTGGAATACGAACAACACTTCAGTCCCTGTAACCCCAATTTTGGCTTATTGCTAGTCTAATCGAGTGTTCTATTAAGTGTCCACTGATACCGGGCCTCAACACTGAGTTTTCAGATCCAACCAAAGAGCCCTGGTGTTAACCTCATCGTAAACGTCTTTCGCCCATTGAAAATTCCATGGTTTAGGACGAAAATTAAATCGAATTATTGTGAGAGGAACTAGTTAAATTCATACACAGCTAAATTAGCATAACTCTGATACTGAGACTCTGATGACAATAGATCTAAGTCGACTTATCGAGTGTTTGTCTTCGTCTCATATCGCAACCGGTAGGTGCTTGATATCCCCAGACAGAAAACAACACGTGAGGATTCAACGGTTGTTGTTGAATCGTAGTGACCAGTAGAAGGTCCTGTAAATGTCATTTCGGAATACAGACGTTGTTCATGGCGCATCTTAATTGCGGTTTTACACTACCGACGTCGGTGTCAAATAACTATATTTGCTACCCAGGTTTTTGAGTTGAAAAGTTACATCGAATGGTTTGAGTAATATGTCCGTAATCTCGGGAAGGTGATCGGTAGCTCGCACTGCCACTGTTCAGTTCTTCGGTTATAAGAAGCTATCTTGATAGCAACGCTATGCCTGTAAACACAGTTTGCTTAATTTGGAATATACTACTTTGAACCCCAGCATAAGTTTAAGCGCCAATTTTACAATTGAAGTATGTCACGAGCCTCAATTCAACGCATATACAGAAATGGTTATTGCGGATTGAATGAGCCCCTGCGCCAGCCGTTCGCCGGAGACGAATTGAAGTGATAGACTAGGGAGCAACTCAAGGTACTGGACTGTGAAAGTTTAGAAAGAGTCGTATAACATAGCAAGGTGACGGAGAGAATGTTGTACTAATACTAAGGATGATATACCTAAGAGAATGTGAGTAATGAAGTCAACATCGAGAGAAAATGGTCACATACTTAGTATAGTCCATAAAACAAGACTACAAATTGAAACAGATCGTTCTGAAAACTTCTTTCGGAGAACTGAAATGGGTATCAAATTTTCGAAGACCAAATGAGCCAGTAATGGAAGAATCACTAAACATGAATGACCAAACAATTTAAACACATCGTAACATGATCCGGGAGAACGACATTCTAGACATGATAATCTCCCCAAAGCCTCAAATATAAGGCTACCAAATCACCTCGTTTTCGATTTGACACATTGTGCCATAGTTTGTTCAAGTGGTTAACGGAACATGTAGAACTTGTGAATAAGCTATTGCCATCAAGGCATGGTAAAATACTTTTTGATATATATACAATATACACAGATGAACCTACTATACCAGTTATGTAACTCAAAACTCCAGTGTTCCTTCAGTCCCATTTAATTCTTTTATACTCCAATCCAAGCCAAGGTTTTGAGTGATAGAGTGGTTATAAGATCTTCCTCAACAGAAAAGTGACGATGTCATTAAACATGGTTTGTTTCACCTAGCTGATAAGTGTAAAGTTGGCAACAGTGTTTTAAGTAGATAGAAACAAAAGGCCGAAAGTGTAATTCCTCGAACTCTCTTAGATTGTATACTCTGAAAAATGTGAAAATTTAAAATTCAGAGATACCGTAGTATCAAGTGTAACTCTGCTTCGCGTGATGCTTTGCAAGATCTCAGAAACTGTGCTGTCGTCTATATTCACTTCACCGAACGCATAATGTTGAACCGCCCATCCCGACATATGATCATTGGGAATGTTCTTGGTCCGTAATGCGCCTGCCATTCCTTTAGCATTACGCCAGAGTTCGGTGAACGGGTGAACTAGGTATGTGTAATTCCATCGCCAATGGTACGGGTGCCGACAGTAGCATTCACACACGCGCAGGTATATCGGATAGGTTAGCTTGGGACGCTCACATAGTAGAGCAACAAACTGACAGGTTCCCAGATTGTCAATCCCAAGACAGGCAGCCACCTGTACTGCTGTCTGACGATCGAGCCGTCAGTAAATATGCCGGCCAAATCGGCTGGCTATGCCTCGATGCGGCTGCAATGGTGACTACATGAACACAAGTGCTGAGTAGTCGGCCGCTGTCACGCGCTTCACGCGATCGTAGATTAGGCGGGAACTGTTGGAAGTGCAGCATATTGACTCCGCTACAAAACAGTACACCTAATGGAATTGTTAACAACATCGGATTTAGTGTAAAGAAAACAGACCATTTTTACGGAAAAACAGGTTGTGCGGAAAAGCTGAGGATTGAATTTTGCTTGAATAAACTTCATGGAACTTGTACTGTGTAGAGTATGAAAAAATAATCGCAACGACAGTACATGAGCACCTCGGAATAATATGGTACCACCTTCAGGCTAGTCGGCTGGACCAATGTTACTCAATCACGTAAACACCAGGTGCTTTGAGAACAGGACACGCGCGTCATTTCACAGGCATTGCAGTTGCCCGGCCGCATTCCCAGTGATCTCGGCGTGAACCTTTGCATTTGCTCCATTCGATTCACATCATGAAGAGGTTAACTGACTGGTCTCGATGTTTCAACAGACGAAGCTAAGCAACCCAAAAGGATGTGTCCATGTCCTCGGGATACACGGCTTGGTAATTTACGCCGTCCTGTCGTAAAACTACAGCCCCATGTTTGCTTCCTATGAAAACTGCCGGTTGTCATTTTTATATTAAGTGAGACACTGTTAAGAAATGAAACAGCCGTATAAGTTTTGCTGTATATATATATCTCCAAATTTAGTGCAATATAATAAGCACATTTCGGTGATAGTTGCAAGTATTCGCACGTCTCACGGTATTATGTGGTAACGAGACGTACTGGAAGTTGAGACCTGTCCGAAGTATCTTATAAACGTAGTGAATTATGCAGATGTGGGGACTACTGCGTGATCGATATCGAAACCGATGGAACAAAGAACAGAGGAATCCTTTTGGCGCATGTGCTGGATGTAACTTGGCGAGTCCTGTTGGTTACATGCATCCTATGTGGAATATTGTAAAGAAAGGCTGCCAATACAACGTGAGCACAATAGGGTTAAGAGCGAACACGTCATTGTTTCACAAAATGCCCGTTTGCCATTGAACTGCACAAAAATAACCATTGATGCAGAGCAATACTATAAATTTCTAAGTTTTTCGATTTCAGTATGTACAAAATGAACGGAAAACTATGCCTTTCAGCCTCATTAACCAATGACTACCAGATGTCTGATATGGGTATGACCCATCATTTTTTTGACTATCAGGGCTGCTGCTGCTGCAAGGTGACAGGAAAATAACTTAACCAAACAGCTTACTTGTAACCATATAGTAGTATTGTTCGTATACACACAAGCAAACCGTACTGAACGGGCCGAAGAGTGTAGCAAGCTGCATGTTTTCGCTGCAATCAGTCAACGATAGAGTGTGTGAGGAAGGCTTCAGTGGTCACGAAACATCTGATGCCATTTATTTTATCATTATTTTATTCATTGTTTTACTACAACAAATGGCACTGAGTACATTTCGTTCACTGACTCTAGCTCGTCAATCTTGCCCATAACAAGAGTTAATCTGCAACCCACATGCTCGTGAGGCAAACACTTTGACTACGTCACCAACGGCCCTACGCAGAGTAGGGTTCGACTGTTGTGCGAAGTACGGGTATGCAAAACCATCGAGACTGGATAAAAGAGAAACTGGAGCCTACTTCTGTCGTGTTGAAAGGAAAATAAAATGCAGAAATTGGGACCGAATGAGACCGAATCGAAATCCCTGGCTACTCATTGATAAACAGCCAAATAAACCGAAATACGCACATAGTATCCTCAAAATCCTACAGTTTACCTACAGAGAGTCCAGTGTAACTGATAGTGAGAAAAAGAACGTCGATAGAACATTAGTGGCAGTACGTAACTAGGACCTGATAGACTGCTTGTCCAGGTTCAGGTATCGTTTACATAGCCTCGGGATTGATATCAGAATTTGAAACGTAGCTTCAACATTGTACAACGAAACTGAGAAAGTGATTGGCTGATCCATAAATTGCTGCATTTCAACTGGCCACATAGCACGAAGTCGGGTGACAAAGTACTAGGATTCAAACAACGAAAAATCGATATCGACACTAATTCGTTGTGAGATGAAGGCCAATGTGGCTGCGCGCCAGAGGTTGGTTTGTGCGGCTGAACGCTGCACTTTTGTATGCGGTCAACACACCAACATTAGAAAAACAAAACTGATATGCAGACTGAACAGGAAGTATCCAAAACAGCGGATAAAATCTGGTGTTTTCCGAACAAACCACTTCCAGTTAATTACCGCAGTGTGGCGCGTGTGGCGTAGGTCACTGGCCTAAGGAATGACCATGAGAGCGATTCCACGAATTCCAATGAAATTTCGCCAGAATAATCAGTCAGTAAGTCTGGAGTGCATAACCTCACGAGACTAAATCCCTGAGTAATAACCCCTTCATGTAGCTTAGTTCAGTTAATGAGATTGATTTAAACGCCGACATTTTGATTGGCCACAGCAACAACCTAATTCAGAAAAAATGATTTGCCTTTCGGTTGCAGAGTATATTGCCGCATGACACATGAGCGGTTGCGTACGGACACGCTGTCCAAACCTAGACGGAAGCAATGAAGGAAACCGGGATATAAAATGTCAGCTGTGGGATAGACGGTCGACAACTTTAACGTCTCCGATTGTCGAACAACCTAGTAAAGTTTAAGTTTGCGTGTGAGTACTAAGGTGAGTCGCCGTCGTTTCAGTGACGAGCCAATGTGGCCCGTAATTCCATGCAGGCACTGCTAAGAGGTAGATGGCAATCAAAAATGTGAATAGGTAGTAGAACGTCATGAGCCCAGCAAAGGGGGCGCTTAACAAAACGAGTAGCCGCGTGAATAAAAATACAGGTAATCAGATTAGTATAGAAATTACTGATGAGTAGTCGGGGATTTGGTTTAATTTCAAGTTGACCATCACTCACATTTGATCGCAGCCTCCGCATTCAGACAAACTTTCCAGTCAGCCTCTTTCGAAAAGAAGCACTAGACTCGAGTTTCGCTCTCAATAGAGCTCGTCAGTAGTGCATATCCTTGCAGGTTTAATGAGTTCAGTGAGCTCGACCTATCTCGGAAGTCCTAATCGCGGGGTTATCGATTGGAGTTAACAGGACAGTTACTGTGTCTCCTCTCGAGAAGATCGGGCAACCTGATCATTGCTCACAAGCGAGAGTGGTTGAGCGTTCAGACTTGATAATTCGGTCGTGCCTAATGTGAGGTCAATGGCGCAGTGGTTAACACGGTTGCCTCATGATTGGAATGGCCAGAGTTCAAATCCCGGCCGTGGCAATGAATGCGGAGGCTGCGATCCAATGTGAGTGATGGTCAACTTGAAGATAGTATAGAAATGTCAACCTTGTAACCAATTAATCACGGCAAGAACAAAACCTATCATGTTGTTGATATTGTTGCGGTTTTAATCTCCATACGAAGATTCCTGAACACCAATGGAAACATTATTTCAATGTTTGAAACAATTGTTCCCATCGGTAACTGTGAAGAAGGCCAATAGTATCATGCAAGATGTCTTGCGCATGACATTTCGTTCGCATCTCACCGGTTACTTCTGCGAAATTAGCATACACTTTATATAGTTGGGGGGCAGACAGCTAGGCGAAATCAATCTAGAAATATTTGAAACAGTCAGTCAGGTGACCAAGGCGGAAGCAGCAAAATGCAACTGATTGATAATTTTGATGCAATGCGACCGTTAACAAAACTTGAGTGCACTGACAATAGAAAACACTACAATCTACATCAATGAGCAAACATCGGGAGCAGAATTCCTCAATTGAGAGCCTAGCATAGCAGAACACGATTAGAAACAAAATTTTTATCCGATCCAAATGCACAACGTATCTCAACTGTAAACGAGTGCGTTACAGTTGACTATGAATCGAATGAAAAATACGACTGGCATGACATCTTTGTAAGTTATAAGGCGAGGCATTTGCGAAAGATCCGAGTTTCAGCTGGATTTGAACCGGCGACAGAAGCAAGCAGGGTGTGCACAGTTTCAAAAGTTAGTTGAATTGAGGCGGAAAATACTTCTCCTGACATTTTCATGTGCAGGTATACAGGTCTGACCCAGTCTTCTACAGATCATCCGCTCCTCTTGTCAAACTTGACGTCCTCCTTTTGCGAATACGCTGTTCATATTTGCTTTCTAAGCACCAGCGGAGGAGTTTGGCATGTAGACTTGTGGACTGCTAAAGTAGCAGATGGGATTCATCTTCTTGCTCCCCTCAACAGATGATCATATGACCTATCCTAGCATCTCGTTGGCCACCAGATAGCACGGTACAACCTTCATATGTCGTGCAGCACTGCACTGCAAGATTGTACAGGTTCAAATCTGCGAGACTGGAATCCAATGATGGTATCTACTTCCAGAAGTATGCTGAATCTCGCAAATAAATATCAAAATCATTTGATGATCAGGAGTATAGCTGTTTCACCATGAATGACAGCTTTCAACAACTTCGTGTAGGAGCATACTGACACGACGTGAAGCATCTCTAGATGGTCTCACAGTCGGTGGACAACATACCCCTTGGATCACACACCCGTTTGACCAATCACTGTAGTCTGACTGTGAAGCGCACAGAAGCCAATACCATGAAAAAATAAAGCAAGCGTTGAGAGGCAATCTAGCTGATCAAGAATTTACAATTGGCCTATCCAAACACATTATCAAACTACCATCCGTTGCATTACCACGTACTCAGTTGGAAACACCCTCAATGGGACCGAAGTTTGAGTGCCTCGAAAACACAAACAAAACCTGGTGGATGCACAATTTGAAAATTTGTATGTTCAGTCAAATGTTTTCGTTCCGACATCAACGCATAATGACAGTTGGCTGAAGACCAAGTTAATTGATCTGTCATACAACTCCCAACGGTCTCCAGTAAACCAAAAGTGCTATCTAACTGGTGAACACTTGGAAGCTCTCCAGCAACTGAAGATAGATGAAAATACCATAGTTCTGAAGCAAGATAAAGGGACCGGTGCTGTGGTATTGAACCACCAGGACTGCATTGACGAGGTGGGAGAAATTCTATCGGATTCTAACAAATTCAGACCTACAAACAAAACGCGCAACGTTCCGTTAGCAGAGAAACAAATATCTCGTGAGTTACAAATACTTTTATCGTATGGTCTCATTAATGAACGACAATATCGCATGTTAAAACCTGCAGGTACCAAGACTCTACAACTGTATGGTTTGCCTAAAACCCACAAATCTGGTATTCCTATGCCGCCCATTTTGGCAATCAGCGATTCTCTCTACCATGAGCTGGCAAAATGGCTGGTTGACATTTCAAAACCTCTTCGACGAAAACTGTGTGTATACTTTGAAAAACACTTTTTGAATTGATGCCATATAGTGGAAAACCTGAATATCGCCAGAGACAAGACGTGTTCTATTGATGTTGATTTATTATTTACAAACGTACAACAACGCGAAAAATGATCGATTTCATATGTGACTTCATTTTACCTAACTCCATTTGTCTTTCAATCCCTGTTGACTATTTGGAACGTTTACTTTCACTCTGCACAGAAAATGTGAGATTTTATTTTTCCAGTAAGGGCTTTCAACAACGATGGGAAGCTCACTGGGCGGTGTTTTAATCGATGTATTCATGGTCAAACTCGAACAGACACTAAGCCCAGTTGTCGACGAATTGAAAGTCTACAAACGACACATCGACGACATGTTCTTAATTGGGCAAGATAAAGAACAAGTGGAAAGAACGATTCAAGCTTTCAACTCAGTGCACCCGTATCTCCCAGTCACGGGTGAACAGGAAAACGAGAGCAGTTTGCCCTTCTTGGACATCTTGGTTAGACGCCGTTCAGACGAATCTATTGAACGTTCAGTGCACCGTAAACCAATATGGACGAGACAATACATGAACTTTGCATATGTTGCATACAAAAGGTTACTAGTATGTACACTGTCATACACAGCATCAAGAATATGCTTCCAGGATAGGTTACAAGCTGAACAAACTGTTATATGAAACGCTTTGTGCTAACTATTTCCCAGAACGTTTCATCCGGAAATGGAGTAAACTTACTCCTACAGAAAAAGCGACGGTGGAGATAACTAGAAACTCTCCTTCAAAGGTGATAGTATGATGAACACCTTTGGAAAGATGATCAGTAATGCGTTGAAACGTGTGCATAACACAGCAAAGTTTGTTATGCTCTCACAAACGACAAAGTTATCTTTACCTCCGATCAAAAATCAAATCCCTGTTTCCTACCAGCCACTGAATCTACCCATTATCCTGCAGTTGCGGAAACACTGGCAGAACAGAAAAGATGCTTGAAAACCAGGTCCAAAGAGCACATCCCAAAGTGGTTGAGAATTGCACTGACTCCCACTTCAATGAATGACACTCAGCGTGGACAAACCGACGCTTCATCCGTTGCAAGGCACTTGTCGACCATAGGTCACAGTGTCAACATCGCATCCTCGTTTAAGGTCTTGAACACATACAGCCCGCAAATTCTCAAATATAGTGAAGCATTGTTGATCAACCGTCAACAGCCAGTTCTATGTGCAGAAAGACAACTGACTACCAACCTTTGTTTGCTGCGGGTTTAGCCGTACCAATCACGAGCCAGCTCGATTTGTACTGTTAATCGCCTCGTTCAATTCTTGTTGGTTGTGTTTTCATGTTAGTCACATGTTAACAGCTGACGAGAGTGTGCGAAATGAATCCATATCGTAATTTGTTTCCTGACTATTCTATTCAAATGTCTCACAGGAACTCAATGTTTCAAATTAACTTGAGTCTCAAACTGATGTCTACAGAGGCAGCACAGATGTATGGCGGAACATACCCCTGAGAGGATATCGCCTGCAATGTCAGGAAAACAATCTGTTGACTGCAGCAGACTTTGCAAATCCAGCTTCATCGATCGCCGCCCGAATCCGAGCAACCGACCAACTAATTGGTACGGTCAAACCACTTAAGATACGACCATGTAACCGCAACTCCAAAATACTAGCGAATAGTGAAGCAACGCTAATCACACTCCTAATCGCAAGTTTATCGATTGGAGTTAACAGGTAGCAAATCCTTTACCGAGATGCCCGGGCAGCCCGGTCACCGTCTACAAGTGAGTATGGCCAAGCGTTACAATTCATTAGGGGTCAATGTGAGACCAATGGCACAGTCGTCAGCACGGTTACGTCAGGAAAGAGTAGCCGGAGTTCGAACTAGGGCTATGGCAAGAATATGCACTACTGATAAATGTTAACAAAAGCATAACTCGAGTATAATGTTTTTTTTCGGGGGGGGGGGAGCTGAAAGGAAAATCCTACAAAAATGTGAAAGTTGTGAACAACTGCGTATGATAATTTAATTTGATATTAACTAGACATCAGCTGGTTTTGTGTGCACAAAATACGCTGGCGCAATTATCCTCTTTGTCATGCAACTGACTGCATCATTAGAGAGAGAAAGGTTAAAAATGTTTGGCTGATTCACTCGTCTACTGTTTTGTGTAGTTGGTATGAAGTGTGCTGGTTTTATGTTGGCGGATGATGGGAGTAAGTGGAAAAGTCCATATCTCGCGACATGTGTACCCCCTCAGTCTTTGAAAGACATCTGCGTACGACGGTACCTGCCCGACGGATACGGCGATGCTTCACCTCGCTTACCCAATTACCTTCAAACCACATAAGGCCTAAGAGGTGGAAAACGAACGAAATCGCAAAACACACGTGACAATCACATATATCCACAAAAACGTTCTCCCTCTCCAGCGAATACTGATCATCTTCATTCGGTAGGATATGTGATGGCGTGTGGTACGTTACGGTTTTCATACAGAGATGACGTATAGCTTATGTAACTGTACACGCCTGATCAGGGTGACTTTATACAAAACTATCGACCGAAGACGAGACAAGATTGTAAATAATCGTTCGTCGATAATCTTCTAAACACCCTCATGAGATGGACGAAGCACACAAAATCGATTCCAATTATCGCTTGTGTTCCGGAATCGAAAAGCGATTACGACCTGTCATATAGAAGTGTGGTCTCAGTGTGGCACGTTCGGGCGCTAAAACAGGCTTAGCGCCACTCTGGCGAATAAAACGTCACACATGCGGAGCGTTACGGTCAAAAAACTCATCGTCGTACCGGAAAACGACAATAATCCAACAAGTCCCGCAAAACACCAGTGACGAGACTAGTAGCATAACAAAAGGTGAATTTAATGAGCTACATCTTGGAGAAAAATATACCTACCATATCAATCTGAGAATTTGTAATATAAGAGACAAAATCTGTTGAAATCACAAAACACTGACAAGTATGCGCATGTTGATCGAACACTATACGAAAGAAACACACTAGAATGTGTTGAACAGAAGTGTAAAGTCTAGGTCCAACTCAAGAATAGCATAACACGACTCGCACTTTCGGGAGGGCCAGAAATGATCCAATTCCGCCTTGTTGGTAGGTACGTTCGTGGAAACCATCACCACGGAGCACAACACTGAGCCTGTGAGGAAACCAACAGGGGAAAAAGCAGGAAATAAGGTGTTGGAGAACAAATCCACTAAGTAAAAAGTGATCCCCCTCATTAAGGACAGCAGGACGTTTCAAATGAATGCAAAAATTACCACTAAGTAATGAAATGTAGTGTGTGTATGTCCGATTTTAGTCAAAACCATTCAAACGGGCTGTAGTTCGAATTAGTAAATCTCTTGCACAGGACAGAAGAAATATACTCGACAGATAACAGTCATGTCATTAAAATCTGATGTGCTGGTAAGGCCAATAGGTCTCCGTAACTCATGCAAAACTTCGTGATTGGAACAAGACAACTAAGATTGGTCAGTTTAGCGAACAAACCGACTGAGCGAGAATTCAGCATGCGTTGATCGTTGTTCAAAGCATACTCCAAGTAGTGGTGTCAATAGTGTAGTAATCATAATCTGCATTGCTCTATTGGTCGGAGGTGAAATGTGCAAACAGATATCTAGATTGCCGATGTTTGCTGAACAGTTGATCATCAATCTCACGGCTATGCTAAACAATTGTAACAGAATGACTGGGGTATGGAGATCACGGTGAATGAGACGGTAGATCTTAAGAGTAGTGAAGGTGGACTAAAAGATGGTAGGATAGTGGATCAACCGTAATATTAAGAATTGGGAATAAAAAACTAGCGGAGAGAACAGGCTGTAAGAAAAGAGACAGTGAATCTACTGCCTCCGGGTCGATGCGGAAAAATTTCAACTTCTCTCTGTACAGTGTGACGACGGTTAAAAAGAGAAACAAGAAGCTAGCTCAAGGGTGGCGTTTCGCTTCTAAATTAGATTTATAAGAAGGTTGTACTAGGTCATGAGTTGCTGTATGTGAGGCAATAGTGTGTCCAATGAGAACATTATGGCTGACCCTGCGAGGTTCTGAAAAAACGCTGAGTCTAGGTTTGGTGGAACTAATCTCCTGTTAGGAGCCTACGCATCTTGTTGTGAAGGGTGATGGAGCTTCCGTACATGTGAAGCAAGATGCACTTGGACAAATGGGAGTGTTGAATTAGTAATACCGAATCGGAAAAGAATATCATAAGATATTAGAAGTACATTTGTAGTCACGGATCGCTACACGAGCCTGACTTTCACAGGATGATAGTGTCAGGCCTTATCAAGCGCGAACAGACTACCGTTCATTCCACAGACAAATTGTCTAATCTAAATTCTAATAAAAACCTCTGAGACCAACACGGTCACAAGAAGAAAAATCATTGGAGTTCCCATCTGATTTCAGTAACGTCAAACATGCGATCCGAAAGGCTAGAAGCAGTATACGCAGCATTTATATTGGTTGGCGGCATCCGATTCGGATTAGCCTGTCACAGTGACCGAAGCCAAAGGACGCCTGCGCTTATATATCACTGCAACTGGCTTGCGCTGCACCAATTGCAGTTCCACCAACACACCACATATCCAGTGTAAACCCGAAGGAATAAGACCGGGAGGTGTGCCAGTGGGGCCTTTCTGTCCAGCCGGCCAATGCTGATTGGCCACTTGATTGGCTAATAAGGAAAGGAAACCCCTATCTCTCGGAACCTAAACCGAGAGTAGCTGCAATGACGAGATCTACACTGAGAAGAAAGATTTTTGAAGTGTAATACAAGAAGCGTTGCAGTATAGGGGTGCAGGTTAGTGCAACCTAAAGAAGATAGGGATTAAAAGCAAAGTTCTCATTGAACTATGAAAAGCCAGGCAGACCATTCATCATACATTATATCAACAAAGCCGGAGAAAAGAATGGGTAGAAGACCACAGACACTCAAGTTTCTGAAAAGAAGAGCGGATTAACTGTCAATGACCACGATGTTGGCCGATGCAGTCATTAACAGAAGTAGAATAAATATACTGATATGACCTACCTGGGCCTAGCCTACTCGCCGCCTCTTTGCCGACGTTCAACACACACACACCAACACACACACACACACACACCGAAAGACAGAGAGAGAGAGAGAACAAAAGCAAACACAAATAGTACACTCTCTCAATGGCATAATCGAAGACATGCCTGCAAGCGTTAGTGGTAACAAGCGCCGTTAAAACTAATGTCCACTTTTCTAGAAACGTTGGGGTACCCGTGTAGCTGTGAATTATTCCTGACGTTCATCAACCAGTCACGTGTCCGCAATGTGATACGACCGCAGTTGCCCTAATGCGAATCTTACTGTTGAACTCCGTAACTCTGTCATATTGATCCAAAATATCGAGGGTCAAGGTCGCTCGGGTCATATTGATTATTCAGATACGGCGGCATGTGCAATTTGTCACTAACGTAAGACAGACATTTGTCTACGTAAAGCGCCATCTGAGTTACACTGCCACGACTGTTTCTATCTGGGGAGGACATGTTTTGTTTGTATATGTTGGTGGGATAACATCGATTGAGCAAGAGCAACAATCACGTAAGACAAATAGAACCACCTTTGTTGACTGTTAGAGTAAACCCGATCCCAAAAATATGATTTAAAAATCATGCTTCTGATATCCTGAACCATTACTGAGATGTAGACAAGCGTTGGACACAAAAATCTTCGTGCGCTCATGCGACATCAGGTTCATATAGATTCCATATATACAGAGATACCTCTCATGCTAACCTGCAAAGCAATCCAGTGGCCAAATATACCGTCTACACAGAAGCTGTTTTGACAGTGTTGTAAATGGTTTTTCTTGTTAGGAGTACGACATTATTCGTGTCAATTATTCGCAGTTGAGTTCAGTAAGATTAAAGATTTCACTAACAGATAAACAAAACTAGCTCGACCAGGGTTTCAGATACAACGATCTGTTTGAACGTAGACGCTAATTACAGACAACAGGTCCTTCACACTGAGGTATGACTTGTCTGCACAGACTGTAAGCCCTAGAGCGATGATTGGTTGAACGCACTTACTTGCATTCGAGATAGAACCCACCGATGGATAACACAGTCCAGTTTAAGGAGATTCTAAGACTCGAAGTGTCTCACGCGACAAATGGTCTTATCCCTGACGAGTGGACTGAAGTACAACTATCCGCCGCTCAGACCTATTGAGCAGTCAGGTTCAATCAAAATGTGTTTAGCTGCTGAAAGTGCAAAATACTAAGCTACCGTTGATGATTCCTTTTGGTGAAATCGTGGGTAGTTTGGTCTACCTGGACAGCTAAATATGTTTAAATGGGAATGTTAATTAGTTGATTAGCGGATGCGGTTAAAAGGCTGTAAGGGTGTTTGTCAGCCCGAGCCACCGGTGGACAGGGAAGTAAGTGAGCGTTTGTGTAAGAGCGACCTCCCCTGACACACACCCATCACACTATCTTCTACGACGTCTTTAATCAAATGGATGACTGCCAATTTTTGCAACAGCTCTTCGAAACAGTGAGTCATGCAAAAGCACAACCGTGACTGTTTATACACGGTGTCCTTAAATTGCCATAGGGCCATCACTCTGAAGCACAAAACAGTCAAGTAAATGCCCGTCGCATGAGAACCGGAGTCGCCTTTCTGTTCAATCAAAGTTGCAGTTGTTAGGCCGTCTTGCTGGTGGTGAACAGATTGTCAGGTGACTGAGTTCGACGTGGCTACGTCTATCGCGGAGCGGCGAACTGAACACATTGTAAATAGGAGTATGTAGCGCTCTAACAAATGCAGTCGAGAGCATGAAGAAATGTCAAGACTCTGAAGGCTCATAGGTACGGTTACGCACCGTCTGGAAAGACTCAAGAGGGTACGGCAATGGGTAATCTTATCAAAGCGACGAATGACATAACTCTCCAACAGATGAAATGTCTCAGAGCACAAATCGGTACATAAACACAATGCTCTCACACAAAGTGTACAGCGAACGTCAAACAAAACTTCATAATTGAAGTGTAGACAAGTCGACACACTTATTTTTTGCTGAAGTAACAGCAGATACGGCACCGTTTAATGCTGGCTAGAGCACACGCCTCCTAGATATCGTAGCTGCATATGGTTTACTCTTGCGATAGTAAGTTCAACGAGCCTCATGTGTGGAAATACCGGAAGCGTGTACTCTAAGAGAGGGAAGAGTGCTTCAATTGACGTACTAATGATAAAAGTAACAAAACTAATAAGAGTAATAATGATACTGTTTTGTTAATGGTCCACACAGCGGCTTAACTGCCATAGTGTTGTGAGAATCCATAAACGTCCATCAACAATGTGAACTCTATACTAACCTTCTGAATTGTGTGGACTGACCTGATGGAACTAAAACGTCGATACTTGTGCTCAGGTGTTGAAGTGCTGTAACGAAAGGGTAAAAGCATCCGGTGTCCATCCTTCGTGAAATCAGGAGATAAGAGGGCTACAGAATTCTGGTGGAGATACTCTCCCTATTTTCGTGAACTTGGATCGATGCCTGCTCTTATACAGCAGAGCGGGTTGACCTACTGGTCTGAATTCTGGTTGGTCGCTTTTTGTCGTGTTTGGCCTGACCCACTATTGGTTGATCTTGTCGCAATTTAGCTTTGACCTGATGTCCGATTGGTTGTTCCCTGAAGTCCTTGGGCCGGAGTCTGATTGGCTGCTCTCTGTCGTTTGGGCTTGATGACGTTTACGTCTCCTCAAATCCTTGATTCGCATTGGTTCATAGATTTTGTCTAGTTCGATGTGTTTGTTTATTGAACCGGTTGATGAGTAGCAAGCTTCGAGAAACTCTCTTGCATGTTTGGTATTTGCTTGAGTAAGGATTTCTGCGGTGTTCAAGTTGAA